>APFE031465337.1:45584-185122 GCA_000404065.3 Pinus taeda | reverse complement strand
ATTCTCAACAAAACAAATGTTCGGGTAAACAACACTCAAACTCCACATGAACTTTGGTATGGTAAGACTCCTACTGTAAAATACTTCAAAGTTTTTGGAAGCAAATGTTACATCAAAAGGACTGATGAGAAACTTGGCAAGTTTGAACCTAGAGAAGATGAAGGCATTCTCCTTGGTTACTCTTCCCGAAGTAAAGGAAACAAGTGTTATAATAAAAGACTAGAGAAAATTGTTGAAAGTATTGATGTTGTGGTTGATGAAGCAGACGAAAATCCAAAGCAGGTAAAAACTGAAGAGTGGGAAGAAGATGAGGATTATCTTTCCACATCAAATCAGACTAATGCTGAAGAAGAAAAAACCAATGAAGCACCAAAAGAGCAGATAATGGCAGCAGAAAAGACTCCATTCAGATATGTTCAGAAAAATTATCCAAAGACTCAAATTTTGGGACAGAAAGAGGCAGGTGTGCAGACAAGAAGAACTATTACAGAAGCTTCAAGCTATCTAGTATTGCTTTCCTCCATCGAACTGCAAAATGTACATGAAGCATGCAAAGATGAATGTGGGGTCAAGGCCATGAATGAAGAGCTTGAGCAAATTGAAAAGAATAATACTTGGGAATTAGTTCCTAGACCTCATGATAAGAATGTCATAGGAACCAAATGGATATTCAAAAAAAAGCTGAATGAAAATGGAGAAGTTATTAGAAACAAGGCCAGACTTGTTTGTAGAGGGTATGCTTAACAAGAAGGTATAGACTTTGAAGAAACTTTTGCACCTGTTGCTAGACTTGAAGCCATAAGAATGTTCTTGGCTCTTTCTAGCTTTCAGAAGTTCAAAGTATATCAAATGGATGTGAAATCTGCTTTTCTTAATGGAGACCTAGAAGAAGAAGTTTATATTGAGCAACCAAATGGATTCATCCTTAGAAATGATCCAAAACTTGTATGCAGACTCAAAAAGGCTCTCTATGGTCTAAAACAAGCTCCAAGGGCCTGGTATTATCGTCTTGACAAATACCTTCATCAACAAGGTTTTTTAAAAGGATCAACTGATAGCAATCTATATATAAAAATTGACAATGATAAATTGCTAATACTTGTTGTGTATGTTGATGAATCATTTTTGGTACAATGAAAAGAAGCCATGAGTCAAAACTTTGCTTTGGTAATGCAGAAAGAATTTGAAATGTCCCTGCTTGGTGAGCTCACATATTTTTTTCGTTTACAAGTTCAACAACATAAAAATGGTATTTTTCTATCACAAACCAAGTACCTCAAGCAGATCTTGAAGAAATATGGCATGGAAGATTCTAAACCAGTATGTACCCCTATGGTAACAGGATGTAGCTTCAGCGCAAATGATGAATCAGCAACAGTACATTAGCCAACCTACAGATCCATGATTAGTAGTCTGCTCTATCTAACAGGTACCCGACCAGACATCATGCATGCAGTAGGAATAGTTGGAAGATTTCAATCAAATCCAAAGGAAGCACACCTTCAGGTAGTCAAAAGGATTTGCAAATATTTTCAAGGAACACAAAACTTTGGTTTATGGTATCCTAGGGATACAGATCTTACACTTCATGCATATACATATGCAGATTGGGTGGGAAGCGTGGATGACAGAAAAAGCACTAGTGGTGGTGCATTCTATACGGGTTCCAGATTAGTATCCTGGTTCAACAAGAAACAAAGTTCAATTGCATTATCTACATCTGAAGCAGAATATGTGGCTGCTGCATCTTGCTGCACACAACTCCTTTAGATGATGCAAACATTGCAAGACATTCAAATCACATGTACTCCACCCATCTCCATTCTATGTGATAATACAAGTGTAATCAATATTTCAAAGAATCCAGTCATGCATTCCAAGACCAAACAAATACGGATCAAATATCATTTTCTCTGTGAACAAGTGCTTGAACAAAAGGTCAAATTAGAGTATGTTCCCTCCAAAGAACAGGTTGTTGATATATTCACCAAACTGCTGCCCAGAGAGACATTTGAATATCTCAGACAGAAGCTGGGAGTAGTTGATGCATCATCTTGCTGTTGAAACCTATCTGATTCAGAGAAAATTGGTTGTACGCGAGTTTCATGAAGCATATCCGCGTACATACGCTGGTTGCTGTGGATACAGTCGCGTATATGTTGGTTTGAAGAAAAACAATGGGCCAGACTCAGGATGAAAAAAGTTTGATCTGGGTCTGACAGAGACCATCTGGCACAGGTTCAAGGGGAGCATATACTTTTAATTGTTGGCATTATCTTAGAAGATCTTGGTACATTTTCACAGTTGTTTTGATTCAGGTGGAACAAGTGCAGAGGGAGATCATGGTTGCTAATGGTGATTGACAGATGCTGCTGATAATAGTTGCTGATAACTATCTTGTTTTAGGTATTTTGTCTCTATGTCATGTATATCTTTTATTATCAAGGTCATATAATGACCTATTTTGTTTCCCCACTATGCTTGGGATGGATGATGTAATGTTCTTGTCTTATCATCTATAATCCTTTGGTGTATCCCCACTTGGTTGGGTGGATGAGTCAATCTTGGTATATCCCCACTTGGTCGGGAGATGGATGTATGTATGAGTCGTTGATGATAAGAAGGTCATTTATGATGTATAGAGTCTTGTTCTTCTTGTAAAACATCTTTTTGCAGACCTTGCTTATAGTCAGGGGGAGCATGAACAACACGCTTCAGCATATCAAAGAATTCAGCATGTACTCAGGGGGAGCATAATCTTTTGCTCTTGATGACAAAGGGGGAGAGTGACTTGGGGTTGCCATCAAGTCCAAAGGGGGAGATTGTTGGCATTATGACACAGGTTTGGCGCTATGACATAGGTGTTGTCCTTGATGGCAACTCACTCAGATGACAGATCACAATTCAGGCTCTCAGAATGAAGGAAAAAGAGATATACGCAGGTTCCCCTTAACCAAGCCGCGTATTCACGCGGGCTAGTTGACCAAAAGGCGTGTATGAGTATAAACGCACTTTCACGCAAGGAAAGGCATGTACATGTTGGAGAATTTGGTTTTGGTCCGTGGTATTTGGACCATGGTATTTTGACCCATGGTATTGATCCAAGGTATCTTGTCCGAAGTATTGACCCTAGGTATTTGGTCCAAGGTTTTGAATCTAAGTGGTTTTGGACCATGGTATTGAGTAAGGCTTAAGACTATAAAAGGAGGAGGAGATCATTAGGCAAAGGCACTCAAGTAATTGAATATCTAATGAAGAGCAAGATTTAGAATACTGGTCATTGGGTTATGGTGCATAGCTGGATCTGAATCAAGGAGGAACCTGAGCGCTTGAAGAAGGATAAGTTCTATTGATGGGACAAGATCTTAAGGCTTGAAGAGAAGTATCTTTATGTGGTTTTGATCTTTTATCTGAATAGTTGGCGCATGTTGTAATCTATAAATTTGATGATCTGGGTATCACTGATCTATACGCTGTAAAGGTTAAATCATCTTTTACAGATCTATACGCAGGTTCATTACAGCAACGATGTGTATACACGCTAGTTCAGCATTTCAAAACAACGTATACGCAGGTTTGTCTTAATCGAAGTGCGTATGCACGCAGGTTCGACACATTGAAGTAGCGTACAGTCATAATATATGTTTTAGCTACTTCTGTTTGCTGTTGCAGTGTTCTAGGTTCTGTCTTGGGTTCTGTGGTTACTATTACTGTGTTCTGGTTACAGCTTTCAGAAAAGTGATTGGTTGATTCAGTTTTTGTTGGTACAAAGGAGATTGGTTGATGCAAATATATTTGATGCTTGATTGGTGTTATTGATGGATCCAGTCTGAAAATTTATGAAACATGGTCCCTGGAAGAAAAGAGAAGGTTGTAGCCTTCTATAGGTCAGCACCTACGTACTAGTACATCAGCTAGTACCAGAGCTAAGGGGGTTATAGCTCCCTTCCAGGAGAAGCTAGAGAACGAGAGAAGGTTGTAGCCTTCTACAGGTAGAAGCCTGCGTACTGGTATAAGACTACACCAGTACATAAATATTGTAAAAAGAAGTTCCTTATTAAAAGAAGATAGAGACAAATTGCAGCAGGTGGTTTTCACCCACATTGGGTTTCCACCTTATATCTTGTGTTCTTGTGTGTGATTGTCTGCTCTGTTTTTACTGTACCTGGTTACTGTTATATGGTTTTGATGCACAGATTAAAGATCAACATCTGATGAAGTAACTAAATTATAAGTCTGCAGGATATACGCTAGTTTTCTTAACAACAGTTGGGTATATACACAAGTTTCATTAACTGAAGTAACGTATACAAATCTGATTGTGAAAAGAAATATTATTGACTTGCTAATACTGATTCACCTCCCCTCAGTATTATTTCCAGCAACCAAGACCTACATCAAGCTACAAGTCTTCAAACAAACCTCATCACCAAGTAAGTCCACTTAGGGAAGGCAACTTGAAGAACATCAAGATCCAGGGAAGACAAGCCATTAAGCCTTCAAGGAGGAAGTAAATCCATTACATCTCAAAATCTATCAAGTAAGTAGATGTCCCCTTCTGAATATATATCAATGTCTTTTTGCAAGGAAAACAATAAATTGGTAGGTACCGATAACTTTCTTGCATGGAAGAAGAGGACTGATCTACTACTCAAGGAGAATGAACTCCTAGAGCATGTTAAAGGGAATATCACTGTCCCTGCTAAGGAACAGACTCAAGCCTTAGCCAAGTACAATAAGGATGAGACAAGAGCTCAAAGGATTCTGATAGAATCAATCAAAGACTCTCTCATTCCTTATGTCTCCAAGTTTGAGACATCAAAAGAAATTTATGATAAGCTAGTAGAGCTATTCCCGGTATCCACAACCGGAGAAGTTATATCACTGAGAAATGAATTATACAAGATGAAGATAACAAAGGAAGGAATAGCTCCCTACTTCATGAAAAATCTCTGAAATGAGAGATCAACTTCAAGAGCTTGGGGAAGTCATGTCTGACAGAGAGATGACAACTGTAGTACTCGATGCTCTACCTGAGGAGTGGGGAAACTTCACATCAAGCATATATTCTAAGAGGGAAGCAACCACTCCCAGTGAAATGTGGTCTTTATGCAGGACAGAGGAAACCAGACTTAAGGCAAAAGAAGATGTGGGATCAAAGGAGCAAGCATTTGCTACCATGGCCAAGAGAAAGGATAAATTTGGCAAGTTTGGTCCACGAAGAACGAACAACAAAGACATGTCCAAGATCCAATGTTTTGGATGCCAAGAATATGGACACTAGAAATGGAATTGTCCTAAGCTTAAGAAGGACAACAACAAAAGGAAGAGGGAAGAGGCTCACATAACTCAAGAGATGAAAGAAGAAGGAAATAAGCAAAAGGAAGATCCTCCAGATCTCTACTATGACTAGGTCAAACTCTTTACTTCTAGACTTCTTTCAAAGTTTTGAGTAGGATAGGAGCATGTAGGAATAAATTAAAATTGCATGGCTAGAATCATCCTCTAGAATCTAGAAGCATGATGTACATAGAATTCTAGATACTCATGAAGATGTAGCATTTAGAATAAGAATAAATCATGCATGGGTGAAAATATCTTCTAGAATATAGAAGCATGGCAGATATAGCTCAAGATATTCATGTAGAAGAAGCATACCTAGTATAGCCTTCATACATGATGAACGAAAATTGATCATGATAAGAATCTTAGAAGGCCTACATCATCAAAAGAAAGGAAACGTTTGCAAGGCAAGGATCTTTAAGATCCTATGATGGAATCTTCAAAAGAAGGTTCATGGACCAAAGCAAATGTCTCATTGGGAATCCCATTCATGGGTTTCAAGAAAAGAATGATATGCAGGCAAGCTAAGATGAAGCAAGAAGGGCCACACCAAAGGATGATTAAAGGAGAATCAAGATGAGGTATGTATGCATCAAAGTTTAAGTCATGTTTTCATTTGTATATTATTGAGTCATTGTTACAATCCTATAACATTATCAAGCATGAAAGAATCTCTTTCACCAAGAATATGCTCGAAGGCATGTACCCAATGCAATGAAAGTCAACAAAAGAATATGCTCACATAAGGAGCATAAGATTGCTGACTAAGAAGCAAGAAGAAATGTTGACATGTCTAGAAAGCAAGCAATGAAGGAATGCTCTCACAAAGAAGCATTAGATGGTTGACCTATCTATTTGAGAAGAAGCTAATGAAGAAAGAGATCAAGCATGTGAAGAACACCATGATCACTAAGAATCACTGTCTGACAAAATGCCTTAAAAGATATCTCCCAAAAGAAGGCAGGACAACTTTGATAAAGGAAGAAAGGACCTTGGACATCTATGAAGGCCTTGGAGATGTAAAAAGTGTAGATAATTGATCCTACTCCACAAAGATGTCGTGATGAAGAAGCCATCTGAAAAGGCAATGTTGAAGCAATGTCAGGATGAAGTCATGATGGGCTACTAGGTCAAAACTTGTAATCAAGCAAGTACAATGAAGCATCCATGAGAAGAGTATTCCGAAGCATGGAGAAGATGACAAAGGAGTAGCCAAGATGACAAGAAAAACCTGATAGTCACTTTCCACGAAGCAATGACATGACAAACCAAGAAAGAAAGTGATCGATGGATGGTTCCCTACCTAGAAGAAGTTCGAACAAAGACTTAATGACATCAAGAAAGGAAGGAGATCAATCAGCTGAAGAACCCACGAAGAAGAAGCTGCTGATGAAGGAAAGAGTCCCTAGTTAAGAGGGAGCTCTGACAGGTCCCTGATCAAGAGGGAGTTTTGGATTACAAAGGAGTGACAATTGTGTTTTCCATTTCATGGGCCATGCACTAGACTAGGACTAACAACCATAAGTCTAGATGAATGCCATGAATGGAAATGTAGACACAAGTTAGACACAACATTCTTGTCTTCACTTAGGAAGAAAAAATGGGAGGATTGGGTAATCATTTGGCATTCGATACTCTTTGAGGATGTGTAGGGCATCCAAGATAAGAGTAGGAAAGAGGACCGATATTCTTTGAGGGTTGGGAACCCAAAATAAGAATAGTCCTAGAAGGTCATACTCGGTGAACACCCGGGTGGGTATGTACCTTGAGAGACAATGATGAAGGTGTCTATAAATCATTGGTCTTGCCAACATTGTAGCTCATGGTCTCGTAAAGAGATGGAGCTGTTAGTCAAGGCTTTGCACTATGACAATGCTGATGAATGATGCTATAACAAATGGATTGCAAATTCGGTTTCTCTTATGTGAATTCTTCAAGATTGATAATAGCCAAACACCTTGTAAATTTGTATGAATACCTCCCTAGTTAAGAGGTAGTGTTGAAGGAAATGTAACTGGGTTTGGTCTTCATAAATGTAATTTTGATATTTGTATTTATTCAAGAAAAGAGAAATTATTTTTATAGTATTTGTCAATGAGTTTCTTGGTCATTGAAAATAGGTCAAGCACATTTTAAAGTGCTTCTAGAAAGTCAAAGTCAAAATGTAATTATGATGAGACCCTTTGAGGGCATGTTACATCATGTATGTCAATGTACAAGGTCATGGGAACACCTCCAAGCAAAGTCAAATCCTCTCCTAGCATCAACGAAGTCTTCAAGCAGCAAAATAATGAATAAAAGACTAAGTTGCACGAAACGGGGAAACGGGTACGAGTTTCTGAAACGGGCACGGGTACGAAACGTGACCTCCCCAAATTTTGGAAATGGGGAAACACAATATATATATATATTAGGAAATTTAAGAAATATGTGCAATCATAAAGCATATATGATACATTCTAATTTATTACATTATGATTAAATTGCCAATTGTCAATGCATAAACTATAAGTCTCTAAATTTACATCACATTTATTCATGAATGATCACATAATGAAAATAGCAATATCAAAAATCAGCCAGAGAAATTTCTAATTTCTTGTCTCGTGCTTGATTGGAGTTCTCCTCCTAATAGCCGAACGACCTTAGTGCTCTTGATTAAATACAAGTTCCATACCCTAGTACCCTACGTGCTTCTTGATTATTGGGATCTCCCCTGCATAGAGGGCTTGGTTCTCTTGATTAAATACAAGTTCCATACCCTAGTACATGACAAAATCCAATGGAAACATTGTAATCCCCCCAATCCTGAAATCCTGAAAAATAGATAAGTCTGCTGGATTTTGAGTGAGATCTAAAATTCTACTTTCTCCATATGAAATCCAATGAGGGCGAAACCACTCTCAAACATCCTAAGTCATTTCATGGTAATGTTCAAAATTTAAGTAAAAGGATGAAAATAAAAAATAAAGGAGAATGTCACTTTTACTTTAAGAATTAGAAGCGAAAACATAAAAAAAAAATACAAGAAAAAGTCAAGTTAGAAGAGGAAACTCCACCGTACAGCCTGGAAACACGTTTCCAGCCGTATTGGCCACATTTCCTCCTCGAGAAACGGGCCAGTACAGCCGGAAACGCATTTCCAGGCCGTACGGTACGAGTTTCCTCGTTTCCGTTTCGTTTCCAGCCAGAAACGGACCCTTCTCCAACATTTCCTACAAGTTAGATAAAAGATGAATTACAGTGTAACTGTCAAGTCGAGCTAAAGAGGAGGGACAAACCTCTATTTATAGAGGCTGTCCACTCCTCATACAAGGCATCATCAAGCTATGAAATTAGCGAAGAAGGATAGCCGAGTAAAGGTGGAGAGAAGACAAGTTTGAGGAGCCTCTAATGCAGCGAAGGAGAAGAAGTCAAAGCCGAAGTCAAAGGGACTATTTTTAGGGTGAAAAACAGTCACACGTGTGAGAAACAGTCACCTTTGCGGTCACAACAATAGTGATATAACAGTCTCAAATTTATCATTGTTTGGGCTTCTAAATAGGCTTATTAGGCCTCCTATCCAAGCGAAGAGAGAAGGACCTCAAGCAAAGTTAGAAGGAGCCATAAACCTACAGCTTGGACCCTCCCACTTGCGAAGACTAGGGCTGCAATGTTGTCACACTCAGCCTACTACCATACATCAAAAGGAACTCATCCTTCAGGCTGACCGACTTGCTGGCTGCTGCGGTGGTTTGGTGGGCCACTAGGTCTATCATCCCTTGCCGTATTTTTGTTTTTTGTTTTTTTTTTTAAACGCGCCCTTAAAAAAATTGGCACTTTAAAAAATTTCTCTTAGGCTGTTTGGACGATTTATTTCGGCCCCAATTTTTGTTTTTGCTCATATGATTGTGGCCAAACTTGGCCTCGATGATCCGGTACGAACCTGACACCTGCGATTCCGAGATCGGTTTTCTTTAGAATACCAACTCTTGTACCATGTTAGTTTCTATTCTAAACCTAGCATTTGACATTTAATTCCTAGCATAAAACTTACTGAATAAACACAACTAGGTTTTGAACAAAATATTCAGCTGAAGCACAATTACACAATCATTCTCAATCACATATGACACACATATTTTTGCCCAATCATAGTTCTTCATTAATAAATTAAGCTGAACCTAATTAGGCTCTCGTCCGGGGATAATAGCCCAACTGAGGAATTACGTATACAACGATAACCCTAGAGTTATCCACTTGATCAAACCCTAGATCTGTCCTTTGATCTTCCTTGACTGATTTGGATCTATCTCCTTTGCTGCTCCTTGCACCTTCCTTGGACCCGACACAATGGAGTATCACATTTCTCCTTTTAAGGCTAGTGCCGTTGTATAACGTGTCTTTCTCCCTCTCACTAGCCTCTTTTTATAACTTTACATTGAGCCAAAACCCTAATGCTAAATACAATCTCAAAGTGATTGATGGCCAAGATTAGATCTCGCCTCCCTTGAGATCAATGGCTAAGATTAAAACTTACTAAAGTAAATTATTTACTTTTCTTAAGTTTCTTTTAGCTCAATAAACTAACATATTGATATGTTTCCTAAATTAAACTTAGGCTAAGTTACATCAACAACTTGCTCACACTAGAGCAAGTGCTCTAAGGAGAATGTGTGCAACTTTTGCACACGTATACACTTAGGCCTGTGCAGAAGTACCTACCCGAGCTACAAATTTCAACACATTTAGCACATCTGAGATCAAAGGCACGGGAAGTGATACACCACTATATGTGAATCACTGATGAGCATAGGAATGCAATTGGTTAAAGGAGAATAGCAGGTCTAGGCTAATAAGCAATAATCTCATCACAGAAACAACCAGTCACACCCACTGAGTGTGTCTCTAGGGGAGTTGCCTAAAGGTCAATGCCCCCTCGATCCCATACATCAATGGTGATGGGAGTCCACTAGTGTTGATTCCAATGTTCCTCCAAGTTTCGGGGACGAGGAGGCGAGGGAGTGGGGATACATAGGAGTGGCCTATGCAAAAGCTCCCCACCAATTTTTAGGAAAAGTGGGGGGACGTCGGGGTCTTAAAAACTTATAAATATAAAATATAAATTGATGAATCATATAATTGAAGCAAATTTAAAATGAAAAGCATTAACATTGATATCATTAACATATAAATTATAATCATACATCATACATGTAATTTTGTCACTGTATAGTGTAACTACTAGTCTACTAACTTACTAACAATGCACAATGAAAATACATTATAAAATTATAAATGTTTAAAGTTTTAAACTTTAAACCATATTGATGTTCCACTTCCAACTATGAATATTGAATAATATAAAAGTCAAGTTTGATACATGAGTGGCAGCATTCCCTTCAACGAAGGAGCATACAAAAGGTTGCTTGGTGATGGCGACAGAGTTCAGTTCAATGAAGGAGCAAACATAAAATGAAATGTGAAATGAACATAATGTAAACCATTCACGGTCAATCAACAAATATTAAAAATTATGATTTTTTTGTTTCATAAAAAAATTTGTGAATTTTTTCTAGGGAAATGACCCCTCAAGACCCTTTCACTTAGGAAACGACCCCAAAAATGGAAGAAACGACCCCTTTCAAGTTTCCTCGCGTACCTTGTTTTTTGGGAGTGTGGGGAAACGTCCCCCTCTCGTCCCCAAGTCCCAGGAGTGCGAGGGAGCTAGGAAACTCGACCCCTAGGTGGGGGGATGAGACCCCGTGGAACACTGGTTGATTCTCCTTGGACCATGCAATGGGTTTTGCAAAATGCAGTGGTGGGGGTGCAAAGTTAGTCTTGGTTGGAGAAAGTTAGCACGAAGGATGGGTGCTTTTTGATGGGCATGAGGTTGTGCACTTAATAATTGTAGTGGCACTTTGTTAATTTTAGTTAACAATGGTATGTTATATGCTTAGCACAATTTACTTCAATGTTCCTTAACAGCCCAATAACAATTTCCAATAGCAATCACAATAATCACATTGACAGTAAAAGCAGATAGAACATAAAACAAACTGCAAAAGACAAGCCAAGACAAGAGATCACCAGATTTGGCAGATGCTAGGGAAAAACTCCAATGTGGGGAAAACCCTTTGATGAATTCTTCTCATTATTAAATCAAAAGTCCAGCAGAGAGAGAGAGAGTACAAAAGTCAGATTGATTTGCCTAATACAAAGTCAAAACAGCCCTGTAAATTTCTGCAGTCAACTGCAGTCAAACTTCAGCCCTAACCAGAAAGTCAACACTGGTCAAAACAACAGCAATTCTTCCTTGAAGCAGCTTGGTCTTCCTTGGTCAAACTCGGCCTGATCAGGAGGTCAATTTCAGACCAAAACAGCTCGGTCAAAGGAGAGAGAAAACTGCTGTAATTTTTCTGCAGTCAAACAGCAGTCAACCCTGAAGTCAATGCAGGTCAACCAGCCCAGAAATTTTCGGTTTTTGTGCCCATCAATGCGGCCTGAGAAATCCAACTTTTGACTCAAAAACCAAAGTCAAACTCAGTCAAAAACACCTTGGTCAACACTGGTCAAACCTGTCCCTGAAGTCTGAAATTCAGCCTGTAATTCTGCCCAGAAAATCTGTCCTCCTAGCCACATGTGTGAAAGAGAGAGAGGCTGCCCAATAGCTGTACGAACCAATCCAATGAAGAGAGAGAAATGTGTGAGTGATGAATGTGCCAAATGAAGAGTAAGGTCTCTTGTATTTATACAAAATTCGTTGTGGGTGAAGAGACACATCCATTGGGCTTCTTGAGTCTACATAATGATGAACCCGACTTGAACAATTTTCACATGTGTGGGCATAAATTCAAAATCACACTTCTGCTTGACCGAATGAGATGATCTTTATATCAATCCTGGACCTCTCGAAAAGAGGAACTCAATGCAATCATCATCTCCACCAAATGAGCTGTCCCAAGGTGGAATTTGGCCCTAGTTGCCAATTTTAACACACTTAGACAAATGAGCCTCCCTGCTTTAGAGGAAAAGTTGAGCTCCCTGTTGAAAATGTAGCGAGCAAGGTCTTCTGGCTTGTGCCTTAGCCGGTGAAGACCTCGAATTGCCCTCATAAGTTAGACTTCAGTGATGGTGAGTTTATTTCTAGTTTACAAGAATAATCATCAAGAGTTCATGCGTAGTGTTGGAGGTCTAGTTAAGTGGAAGTCTTCATCAGTTTGACTACAAGATTGTTTGGCAGTTAGCAGTTTAGTTAGAGCGAGTTAGTCTTCAGTCTTGATTGAAGGAAGAGTGAGTTAGATCTCCAGTGTTGATTGGAGAGAGCACGAGTTAACAACTCCAATGATGATTGGAAGGAGACTGAGTAACACTTTCAGTGAACTTGCTATCACAACTCGAGTTCTACATTTGAACTAGCCTAATTTAGCATGGATTGTGTCTATAAAGGAAGGACAGAGGCACAATTAAATTAAATTGTTTTGTGCACGAGTTTGTGAGACAAAGAAAGCTCATGATATTGTGAGAGAGACCCTGATTGTGGAGCATAGGAATTGTGTCCTAAAGAATAGGAGTACAAGTTTGCTAGAATTTAGGGGCATTGATTGTGCATAGGTGTATGGAGCCGGGGTCCTAAATAATAGGGGTTGAAGTGCGCATAGAAATAGGGGCCAAGTGCGCTACAAACTAAGAGATTTTGTGCGCAAGGAGATAGGCCCAAGTGCCCTAAGAAATAGGGCCATAAGATCGCTACAGAATAGGAGATTAGCGCAAGGATTAGGGAGGCTCAAGTGTGCAACGAAGGAGAGAAGAATTGAAGCAAGACAACAGGGTTTGCAGAGCAAGTCAAGGAGGCAGCAGAGGATCAATTGTGCACCAAGAACCAAGATCAATTGTATTCGCTGAGATTTGTGTGAGAAGTAGAACACTTTCTCAAGAGAGACAGGTTGATTTGTAATAGATTCAATTGCTCCAAGGACAATAAAAAAAATAGCCATGTCAAGCAAGCAGGTTTTCCCTGTTGGGTTTCCTGAGAAAAGTGTGTCAATTTGTGTGATGTGTTTTTATCTCTGTGTTTTTATTCCGCTGCTTATAAGTCGTTAAGAGGCTTTGTATCTTGGTGAAAGTTAACTAGTTTCAGTGATCAGTTATTCATCTAAGTAGTTGCAGAGATTTCATGGAAATTTAACACTCCTATGCTAGGGAAAAATGTTGTTTTTAATTCAGAGCTAGTTAGGAACCATCGAGGATTGTCAAAGACAATCCCATGGTAACAAACTCTTCATTAGATGGCAGACAAGTTTTGGGAGAATGCACAGTGGTTGATAAGAGGGATGTGATCTTTATCAAGAATAGAAGGATTTTCTTTTAAGAAATACATTTTTGCAGATCAATTTTGCACAACATTATATAATTTCTGATTCTTTATGTTAGGTATATCTACAGCCCAATGTGTCATATGTTTTGCTTATTTCGAAATTTAGATTTCCCGGTTGGCAGTTTAGTGCTAGTGCAGGTATGCTACGATCAGTTTACATAATATCTATTCTTATTGATTTCCAGAACAATTACGAGCACTGGTCTACAATGCTTTTAAGTTTTGTCTATTGCAAGGCGCACGTTGATGTAAAAGAAGCAAAATGTAAAATTACTGAGCTATAGCACTTAATGCATTTAAAAATTGTGGATTATCTCATTGGCAGGTATGCAGACTTGAGAAGGCGTTTTCTTGTTGACCCGCACATAATGGAGGACGGGCAGAAGACAGCTCATTTGAACATGGACAATCCATTGTCTCAAGATCCAGGTGGGTAAATATTTAAATTGGAATGGGGATGATGCATTGGACATAGGAGATTGAGTGTTTTATGAGGACATTTTGTCCCCTTCCTGAACAGCTGAATATACACTGCTGTACCACAGAAAGCATATGGGGACGTTTCTTCAGAAATGCTGAATTGGAAAGAAATATAGACAAAGATCTGACACGATTGTATCCGGAGCACGGGAGTTATTTTCAAACACCTTCATGTCAGGCTATGTTGAGGCGTATCTTGCTTGTATGGTCTCTGGCACATTCAGAACATAGTTATCAACAAGGTACATTGTTTTTAACAGATCTTAAAAATGTTACTTAGTGAAGTGTTTCTTGGACCTTCTCTTTTTAATTTTTTTTATATTACAAGTAAATATAATAGCAGATTTTCTATAAACATTTAATAGTCTATGTGCAAATTATATTCTATTATCTTTGGAAGGACTTTATGTGGTGATATTGCATGTTTGGTTGCTTCCCAGGGATGCATGAGCTACTTGCTCCTCTTTTGTATGTTCTTCATGTTGATGTCACACACCTCTCTCATGTGAAACACCTATTTGAAGATCTGTCTGATGAAAGGTTTGATGGTCTACCATTCCAAGAACATAATTTAAATGGGAACCTTGAGAAACAAATAAGAATGTCCCCAGTTCGTAGAAAGGTGTCCAGTATTGCAGAAGAGGATAGAAGATTGACTGACTGTTCAGGGGAGGAAATCCTCAAATGCCAAACAAGTATGGTAAAAGTTAATAGCATTGACGAACTCGACCCAAATGTCAGGGCCATATTATTAGGAAGTGATGCTTATGGGGTGGAAGGGGAGCTAGGGGCCCTTCTATCTGGAAGATTCATTGAACATGATGCATATTGCATGTTTGATGCATTGTTAGGTGGACAAGGTGGACTAGTTGCCATGGCAGACTTTTTCATGAACCATCCTGGGGTTGGCTCTTTATCAGGGTTGCCTCCTGTTATTGAAGCATCTTCTGGTTTGTATAATTTGCTTGCTGTCACTGATATCTCTTTATACAGTCATCTAGTTGAGCTCCATGTTGAGCCACAGTTTTTTGCTTTGCGGTGGTTACGTGTGCTCTTTGGTCGAGAATTTGTGCTGTGGGATCTTT
This sequence comes from Pinus taeda, assembly GCA_000404065.3. Lineage (NCBI taxonomy): Eukaryota > Viridiplantae > Streptophyta > Pinopsida > Pinales > Pinaceae > Pinus > Pinus taeda. The sequence continues at coordinate 169,858 of APFE031465337.1, read as the reverse complement.
TGCTTGTGTGGGATGCAATATTCTCAGCACCCAGCAGCCAGACATCCTTGGCTGAAGATGATAACCCTGCAAATAATATTGTGCACTCTCCTTGCAGTGCCTTTATTTCAGCAATGGCGGTTTCAATGCTCCTGGAATTAAGATCAACATTGCTTGCAAGTCCAGATGCCACAACATGCCTTCAGAGATTGCTTAATTTTCCACGCAACACAGATGTCAGAAAGTTGATAAAAAATGCTATGTCACTTCAACCTATGATTACAGAAAGCACCACTCCGCCTTCGACAAAAATGGCCTGGAATTTAGACTACACAAGGACAGGTAAACTTGTTAGAAGTGCAAGTGCCTCTCCTATTCGACCTGCAATGTCTTGTAGAGGAAGTGTGTTGCAACACCAAAAGCCTGGTTCATGTTCACCTGATGGCATAAGGGTACCATTGCCAGAGAGCTATTGGGAAGAAAAATGGATGACTTCTGTATTGGAGAAAGTGGTGCCTCAAGAGTCATCTAATCAAGAAGTTGTGGATAGGCTTGGTAAGAGCTCTAGTGTGGAAGTCTCTGAAAATATTCCAACAAATAGCTTGAGTCAACAACACCATGGGTCAGGTTCAGATAGTGGAAAAGAGAAAAAGAAATCAAGAAAGAAAAACTGTGGAAGATTGTTGAAAAGCGAGTCTGAGTCCGTTCCAAATAGAATGCATGATCAAAAAAGTGGGACTAGTGGGAAAGCAGTTAGTTGCAAATTGTTGGATGATCAAATCAAATGCTTGGACACACAAATTAAATCTAATGTTAAGAAATTGCTAGTGGCTAATCAAAATGAAAATGATACTGCCTCTATGGACAAGATGCTTGGACCACCAATTCAGAGTGATGTAGAAAAACAACTTTTAGATGCCAAGGATGTTCAATCAAATGAAAAGAATGTTGCTGGACTTACAGATGAAAACCAATGTGAAGGGATTCAGTCTGAAGATCAATTAATGGGTCATGCAATATGTAGTAAATCCATTGAAGGCATAAATCCTGAGAATATATCGGGACAAGAGGCAGATAATTTTAGTGTATCAACTAATATTAGGATAAAGCAACAAAATTCAGGTCAATTGGTGTCTGCTTCTCAAACACTCCCAGTGACTAAATCCGAAGCTGAAAGGGTTTCAGAATGGGATGCTAATGGTGTAAATAAAACAGGAGTTGGAGCTCAAGATCAAGTAAAAATGCCAAATGAGAGTGTTGACCGGAATAATGGATTAAGTGAAGAAAAATATTGTGAACAATCACCTGATTGTGCACTGAAGGGATCATCAGGGAAAGCTGTCACAGACAATGCTTCACAGACCGGGGGAGTTTCAGCATTCTGGAAGAAACAAAAGGCTTCATCAGCAGCCAATAATGGTAGATTTCGCTGGATGTGGAATTTTGGTCGGATTATTCCTGGGGCAAAAATTAACAGTGAGGTTCCCAAGGGTGAATTGTCAGCAAATCAGATTGATTCTTCCTGGAAGAACAGACTATCTGAAGAAAACAATGTTAATTGTGCCAGAAAAACAGATGGTGAAGTTCCCAAGGATGAATGCACAACAGAAAATGTTGATTCAGATGGGAGGAAGTCCGAAGAAAATAATCTTTCTCCTGGGGGAAACGCTACTGAAGAATGTTCTACAGATGAATTGACAAAAAATAATATTGATTGGGATGGTGAGAAGAAATTCTCTCCGGAAATCTCTTCTCCTGAGAAGAAAGCTAATAGTGAACTTAAGGATGAAAATCCAGCAAATAGTACTGATTCTGATGGTAGGGGGCCACTGAAGGAAAACGATGCACTCTCAAATATAGCAGAGTCTGCCTTGCCTTCTATGCAACTAGCTAGTCGGAAGGATGATGCTGATGCCTGTTGTAATGCATATGATAAGGGTACACATATGGTTAATAGATCAGCTGTTTCAGACGCTCCCTGTTGCCCAAAAGAATCAGCAAGTGATTTGATTGGAGACAGCCCATCAGTCAATTTGAGAATTATTGGACAATCTATGCTTGAAAAAATTCAAGTAGGCCTTTCCCCTTGACAATAGATATTTATTCTCTGAATAATGGGGAAGGCACCTCTTCACCATCGTAAAATACTTTTCTCAGTGCAAATTGAGCAGGGGAATCAGGATATGATACAAGATTCTGTGATCCTTTTTTTTTGAAAAGTTCATATCATGTTGTGTGCTAACTGAATGCTAGCTGCAAATGTAACTTAGTTGTATTGTTTCTTTTTCAGGTCCTTGAATCAGCTCTCTTAGGAGATCTGATGTTGGAGAAGGATGCTGCAGCATTTAGTGCATTAACGGATTTACGAGAAATTGGCAACAAATTATTACAAATGTGATGCATTGAAGTTACCCTGCAAATTTATGAAAGTTTTAAGCGATAAACCCATGTTGCTGGGGGAGTAAGAATTTTCCACTGTTGCTGGCTGATCAGCAATTCTCGTGGATGTATACTTTTTCAACTGCATAACACTTTGTTCAGCATGGTCATTCCGAGTGGAATGACTCCTCATCCTTAACTATTTCCATGAAGCATCACCATATGGAAGGAATCTGCTCCAGTCAAGATTATTCAATCGCAAAACCATGGCTTCTTTCATATACAAAAATCATAGTGCAAGAAGTGCGTGATTTGGACTATATTGTACATTAATTGTTGATTGTTTTTCAACGGACAAGGCCAATGCATTGGATAACAGTTTTTTTTTTCCAAAGTTTTATGGTTTGTATACCATTGTATCAAATATATTCTCCACAATTTTACATGGAGCAAAATTCTTTTGTTCTATATTATGGGTTACCGTATTGTCTAAATCTTTGTTTTAGTAAAAGCAAAGCATTAAAAAAATGATCTGCAAATTTTCTGCTATGCGTTTTGGTATCATCAAATGTTTGCCCAAATTTTCTCCGTCTAACAAATATAAATAAGAACAAGAATATTCAGAAAGAAAGAAAGGAATAAATTATTTTAACGTCCACGAGGCTAAAGATAGCCTATGGGATAGATTGCTTCTTCATCTGTTTGATGTATTCGGCCCTTTTTCTGTGAAGCTTCACAATAAATGCTTCCAACGTCTCGACAAACCCCTCGTTAAATAGATTATCCCAAGAGCTAGCTGCCAGCGTATCTGCATAACTTTCCCTGTTGTCTTTGAAGGCTTCACATTCTAAAATGAAATGTTTTTCTGTTTTCACTTTTCCGGAAGAACAAAAAATGCATACCCTTTTTTCTCACACTTCCTTTGCCCTTTCCCAGTGCCCTGTTTCACAACGGAGTTGATGAGAATTAGTCCTTAACTGAGCAATAAAAATTTTGGCTCTCCGAGAGATATTGGCCTCTATGTATGCTTTTGGTTGATGATTATGAGTGAGATTAAACACTTCAATATAGTAATTTTTCTTTCTTCCTAGCTCCTTATCCCAAGTACGTTTGTGAAACTTTTCTATAACAAGAGCTTTTATCTCTTTGTTGTTTATGGCACACGCGTTCAAGCAAATACCCCATTTACTAAACCATTTGTTATTTTGCTGCATCCAAGTTTTTTGCTCTTGCACAATCTATCATTAAAGACAACCTTAGGCCATCTACCCTCTTCCATTTGCTCAATTTTTTTTTTAAATACTTTATGGCTCGCACTATAGCAATTGCTTCAATAGGAGCAGTCCTTGTTTCACTTAACAAGATATCATAAAGAATTGCACTTTTAATTTTAAATTTGTTTGTAATCAAATGCTTTTGAATTTTCTCAATTTGTCTCCACTGGATGTCGGAGGTACTACTAGCCCACAGTTCACAACCATAAAGAATCACCGGAATCACTAGAAGCCAAAAAAGAGTTTGAGTGGTCTTCTAGTCATAATTTTGCCTCTCTACACCTATTTTGAAAAGCATAAAATGCTTTCCAACCCCTCAAAGCTCTTTTCTTTCTACAACCATTTCAGCGTAAATTTTTGTTGAAGTCAATTCCAAGGTATTTGTAATCCGCAACTTCTTTCAGAATGTTGCCTTCAATGTAGAACTTATGTTGATTATGTTTTCTTTTCTTAGAGAAGACCACTACTTTCGTTTTGCTGATATTGACTTGCATCTCCACACTTCTACAAAAATACTCAAGGGATAGTAAGTGCTCTTGCAAACCAAGAGCCGATTTAGCAATCAGAATAAGGTCATCTGCATACAAAAGAAGCCTTATAACAAACTTGCACAAATAGATACCATCACCCCCCTTACGAATTTAACCACTCCTCAAGTTTGTCGATATATAAACCAAAAAGGGTAGGAGACAATGGGCAACCTTGCTTGACCCCGATATCGCTTCTAAAACTTTCAAAAATGCGTACTGAAGTTCTAATTTTGACTTTCACCTCTTCATACAGCATATGCACATCTACTCTCAAATGTTTAAGAACCCCAAGTTCCTCCATTCTCTGCCAAAGTTTATCCCTAGGAACTGAGTCAAACGCTTTTCTGAAATCAACAAAGCAACAAAAGACTTCTTCCTTTTTCTCCCAAACTTTTTCAATGACGTGCCTTAAAGTTATGCAATGATCAACTGTGGAATGCTTAGGTCTAAAACCTGCTTGCCCTTTAGCACGCTTATCTCTTTCTTCTGCCCACTTGCTAATTTTGTTTTCTAGCATGCTTCCAAATAGATTTGCAAACAAAGGGTTTATCATGATGGTCCTATAATTGGAGGGATTATTGACGTCATCGTTCTTGAAAAGAAGTATTGCCAAACTAGTTGTCTAATATGTGGGGAGCCCTTGTTGTATGATGTTGTTGAAAATTTTTGTAATGTGAGGTGCAAGAATCTTTGAGCTCCACTTTAGATATTCTGCTTGGAGTTCAACTAAGTCTTTTGTTTTTCCAACACCGAACTTCTTGATACCCATCTCTACCTCTTGTACTGTAAAGAGTTCAGTATCATTGCTGACCAAGGGGGAGGGTCAACCTTGGGAATCTGCTCATAGAGTTGTCTTGCATAGTCAAACCATGTAGACGCTGTAATATTATTTCCAATTTGTATATTTTTTGGTTGGAGCTCCTTCCAAAATAATTTGGCATTATTTTTCCCAAGGAAGATCAGTTACCCTCCTTGAAACCATGAAATCAACCTTTTTCTTGCTTAATAATTGCTTGTAAGATTTGAGCTTTATGTTATCCTTGTTTGACTCTTTTCACATTCTCCTTGCCTTTTTGCATTCCCCGTCAAACCAAGCATTAACCAGAAAGCAATTTGTTTCAGACTTCTTAATTTTTGTTTTTTTTGCACTTTGCAAGTGCGCATTGAATTAAATGTGTTAATTCATAACTATGATGGCTGTGAATTGTAATTTTCTCCTTCTCAAAGAGCCTCTCTAGCGTCATTTTGAAAGTGTTACAATTTTCTGGGGTCAAAAGAATTCTACCCTGTGGGAGATTTTGTTGGACATGCTAAATTTTTGACTCTAATTGTTTCTTTCCAATCCAAGTGAAACATAAATAAATTGGCTTGTGATCTGATTTCAAATCCCACAATTGATCTTCAACCAAAACTTTTTCCATTTTCTCACACAAACCATGCGAGCAAATTACATAATCTACTACACTTGCTCCATTGTAAGTATTGCAAGTGAAATTACCGGACTTTGCTCATCTAGTCAAGCCATTACAAATGACTAAATCAAAGGCCCCACATAGAGTAAGCAATTGTTCAACAAAGAGATTGCAGCCCTTGTCCTCTGAAATTCTTTCCCACTGATGATCACTTTCTTCTGTAAGCCAAATAGGATCACAATCATCTTTACAACAAAAAGCTAGCTTGCTCACTTGCAGTGTTAGCATTGATATCACCCACTATAAGGACTTCACCTAGCTGAGAATATGTTGCAATATCTGCTTTTAAATCTGCAAATGGATCTTTGTGGTCAAGCCCTCTACCTTTGTAGATTTTTGAAACCTGTGGCGCAAAATAGCACGCTGCAATTCTAATGTGGTTCCCATTTTTTGATATTTTAAACCAAATGAATTGCTTATTTGAGTCTTCTTTTTCTAACTGAATGAGACGACCTTCTTTCTCCCTTAAAACTATGATACCCCCGTGCCCTTTGCCATTCCTTGCTGCCTTGTTTCACACTGCCATCTTCCAGTGTCCTTCAAACAAAGGTGTCTTGCACCCTTCATGCTCATGTGTTTCTATGAGGCAAATTATGTCTCTATTTTCCGCAATAGGCCCTAACCCAAGTCTTCGTCTCCATGGGTAACCTCTGTAGTTCCAACAAGCTAATCTTAAGGAAACCTGGGTATGACTTGATTGCTATTTATTTTTACATGCAAGACTCACATTTGAGTTTTTGTCCCTGTTTTTCCAAACCGACCTTGCTTTCTGATTTCCTGTTGAAGAGTTTGTTGCCTCTTTTTTATTACCATCTTGCTGCTCTGTTTTGGAAGGAGGTCCAAATTGCGCTATTACAACTTTGCCTTTATAAATCCATGCTCTTTTTCCTTCATCTCTTGCTGCCCTAAACTTTAATCCTTCCTTCTTTCCTCCTGTTGTTTTACAGTTAAATCTTCTTCTAGGAAAAAACAAGAACCCTTCAAGAGATGTTTCTTGCTTAGAATAATATATTTATCATGCAAGCTAGGCATAATCACTTTTATGGGCGCAATTCTCTCCCCGTTAAACTTACCCACCCTTCATGCTTGGCATATTTGTCCTTGCCATAACAACTTGTCTTTCAAGAAGTCTCTTGCAAGGTCAAGAGTACATTCATTTTTCCCATAGTCTTTCACCCCTTTAATAATTATGTTCGCTGTGATATTTTGTCTTTCCTTACCTTCACTATCTTGAATGTTGTCAACCTGAATATTTGTTTCTCTTTCCTTATTAGCAGAATTGCAAATAATTTGAGTCCAAGTTTTGGAAACTTTGGTGGAATCTTCTTTCGTTTCTTCTCTTGCGTTCTCTTCATGGTTGTTTATTTGGACAATCATTTTCCCTTTATCCTGTGATGATTTCACATTCACCACCTCTGTACTTTCCACTATAGATTTCTTTATGTTTTGTATATCCGCCTTTATGCGTTGCCATTCTGTCTTCCCTATCAGGAGAGCTTCCTGTAGCAATGCCACTTGTTTTTTTTTAAATTTTATTGCTTTCTGCTAACGCCTTGTTCTCAACCGTTATTATATGAATTTTATGATCTCTTTCCTGCCCTTTAGCTTCTAAAACCTCCAACCTTTGTTTTGCATTTAACAATTCTTTAACATAAAGATCAGATGACCAAGTGAGAGGTGTGGATGTGGGACTATATAACGCAGAATCATCAATGATTTTTCCTTTGGACTTCTTGTTGCCACGTGCTTGTGGAGGAGATTTGTTTGAGTGCTTTTTGTGAAGGACTCAATTACTTTTCTTTTTAAATTGTTTCTCTTTGTTTGTTCCCATTTTAGACAGGTTATTCTTCGTTTTAAAATACTCCAATATTGTTTGGCATTGACCCAAACCCACTTTCCAGCGTTGGTGGATGAAGCAATTTTCACCTGTCTTAAATCATTTGTCTCCACATGTTCTGAAATTTCTGGTTCCTTTGTCATGTTTGAATGCATTCGCTGCTATTTGTTCACTGCTTGATATTTCTACTGCATAAAATTTCTCTGTTTTTACACTACTCACTGTTCACTACTCTCTGCTTTAACAGCTGCCCACACTACTCTGCTCATATTGCTGACCACACTGCTCACCACGCTGCTCTGCTCATAAATGACCTGAATATATGTTTGCCAGAGGTGATGCCATTGTGAGTGCAGACACTTTTCAAAAGTAAATGCCTTACTTTTTCTGGTGGCCAACCGTTATTCCCTGGTTTTGCTTTTATACCGTGCCGACTCTGGTTTGGTGGCTCTTTGCATGCGGTTATCTGCGTGCATATATTTGATAAAACTATACGTGCCAATTGCGATTTGATATAACTCTCAGGATCCAGCAATCAACACCGCGGACCTGCTCATTTTTGGGGACGTCACAGACGTTTCACAACTAATAATAGGTGTGAATTCACCTAAAGAAAATAACTTTCATTCACGTTAACGTATCTATAGATAAACCTTTTTCTTAACGTTATACTCCCTATGCAAAGGTGTTGTGATTAAATACGTGGCATTTTGGAGTCGCTTTTACTTTTGCTTCTTTCTAATTTATGCCTTTCCCCACATTTTACAGCTTGCCTATTATATTTAGTCACCGTATAAATAACTTATGAACTGCAATTTGAACTAGATATTTAAGTGCTCTGCCAAAATCAATCACATGTGACCACTACGCGTTTATGCCATGTATGGCCACATTTCTATCATGCCTATAGTCGAATAAGGTTAAATCTTATATAATATATTATGAATGAGAATTGATTGCCTATATTGTTAGTTGACCAGTGTCAAGCATTGATATAATTTAGAAATTTGGGTGTGGTGCAAGTCAAGTTGACATAATTCTTAGGAAAATAACTTTAAGGGTTAAATCTTGATCAAGGTATTTCTAATGATGTAAAATGTTGGATATATAATTTAGAAATTTAGGTGGGGTGGTGAAATGCAAGTTGATATAATTTTAGGACCAAGGAAAATAATATTTTGGCTTAAAGTTAGATAAAGGTATTTTTAATGATGAAAAATGTTGGATATTAATACTGATTTGGGAAAAAAATGTTATATGAACAATGGATATGGGAATTTTATGTTTCAAAATTAGTTTTAAATTTTGTTATATTAATTTGAATTTTTATAAAAAGGTGGTGGTTTTTTTTGTTGTTTGTTTTGTTTTGTTTTGTTTTTTTTTTTAAATTTGGTTTCATAAATTAAAATCAATTTCTTAAATAATTAAAATCGATAATAGAATAAAATAAATCAATTAAAATTGACAATAGAACAGAAATAATCACATAAACAATATTCAACAAATTGATAATGGAGTTCACTACAGATGAGCTATGTTTCTGAATCTGTTTCAAAAGATGAGCCAATCCATTAATGGTGTAAAGTACACCATTGGCCTCTTTACATTAAAGAATAAACTTCAATTTGCAAAACAGTCATTAGCATTTATCTAGAAAAGCAATAGTGTAGGTCTTCCAACCTTCAATGGACTTTTCTTGCAATAATGAAGACAAACTTTCCTAGTTTCCAATAAAGAGTCCTCCATTGTCTTAAAATACAATATTCAACATTTTATAATGTTTCTACGGCACATGGTATAATGGCTATGACACTACCTTTTTGAACAAGAGATGGGGTTCAAATCCTCCTCAATCAGACAATATCCCACACATAGCATTTACCATTGATTTCATGCTCTTAATAGCAACTTGTTGATTACATTTAAGGCAAATGATATATTAAAGGTTTTAAAATAGCTTTTTAAATTTCTACGTTCTAGAATTGACCTTTAGACTTATCCCACATTGGTTGGGACTTGGAAACTCATGACATTTAAAGTGCAATATCCACACCGTCAAAGTTGAGTATAGAGAGTATGATGGGTGTCAATCCTTTGCACAAATTACAAAATTACCACAAAGACTAAACAAACCCATTTATTGTTATTTAGAATGTGTTGCTTTTTGATTGGTTCACATATCAAAATATGATTAGGTAACCTAGAAATTCCTTGCAAATCTAGTCAGTCGGGTAACTTAAGCATTGTACCTTGTTTCCAATTTTTTTTTCCTATTTGGTTTCAACTTCATTAGGTTGTATGTTTTAATATGGTGTCTGATTGACCTTATTCAAATTGCATTGGAAATATTTTGAGAATTCTTTCGATGTATAGATGTTTTCAACATAATTTGAGACCATTTGACTGGAATGGTCATGGAGATCCTCTTCGATCGCTTGACTGCAATGAACCCTTGATTGACTCTTTCAATGTTTGCCATCCTTGATGGAAGTCAACAAACAATTTAATCATGTAACAACCTTGGTCAAAATTCCATGTAATAAAGTTAATAAAGGCAAAATAATAACTAAGGTCATGAGACATATTCCAAGTTGAATGTTGGGAAAAACATCCTAATGTGGGTGTTCATTTAGTTTATTATGGCTAAGGGAAATTGGCAAAGGCAAAGAAAACAACTTTGGAAAGACATGAGACATTAATTGACATTTTATTTATGAAAATAATGGAAATTAGGAGGAAAAGAAGGTGAAAGGTCACATGTTGCATGTGAGGAGGAAAATGAAGGAAAATAATGAAAAATTGAAGAAATTAGAGGCCTCATTAATAAAAAGGCTTTTGAGGGTCAGTTGGTACCTTCTTGTCAGTTCAGTTTTGGAGCTCTCTCTATTCTCTCTCCCTCTCTCACTAACTCACTCTTAGACACTTAGAGCATTATTGGAGCATTTTAGCTTTGGATCAGTGAAAGCAAAGGAAAGCAAAGATCAAGCAATCAAGAGCAACATCTAGTAGCTACAACGAGATTATTTGCAGGTATCGATTTGCATGTGTGATTTCCTTGCTAGATTTGGCATGCATGGTACATGCATGTGTGTATTTGGTTCTCTTCCTGTAATGACACGGTTTTGCCAGGTGTGACAATGTTCTTCATCTTTTTCTTGCAATTTCCAGATAACCATGGTGTGACAGGTTCTCTTGTATTTGATTGAGTTGGATTGCTGAATGGTTTCGAAACTGAGTGAGGTGGTATCTGAAAGAAATAACACAAGGCCTAGGAATCCCTGTACTGGAGAAGGTGGGATTGCAGTAAAACTGGATTTTGTGTGCATCAATGGGCCTAGGAATCCTCAATTGATGAATGATGGGATATATGGTAAAGCCTACACGTGTGTGCCCTCGATAAGGCCTAAGAATCATCGACCAGTGAATGACAGGATATACGGTAAAGCCTGGAGGGTGAAGTCTTGATTAGGCCCAGGAATCCTCGATTGTTGTATGTTAGGATATATGGTAAAGCTTAGAGACTAGGAGATAGGAAAATTCCTCACGGTGTAGGTGGAGAAATCCAATGGCATCCATGCTTGTTTAGGGCCTAGTGGTTCAGCGGGGATTGCGGTAAAGCCTGAGGAAACTTGGATTGATTTTGTTGTGAGTCCCACATTTATGCTTGAAATATGGCATGGGGGGTGATTGGCTAAAAGAAAGATTTGGTTCAACCAATCTATGGTCGGGTGGTTCGTGGAAGTCTCATACTCGGTTGGCTTTTGCATTCATTAATAATAGCTTCTTCTCTTTGGTATTTCATGTGTAAATATATTGGTTCACATGTGATTCTTATGGTTGTTATATCCTTGTTACTTTTTTTGGTTATATTCTGGTTGAGTTTGTTTTATGATAGACTTGATGTATGGTTCTCATCATGTTTTGATTTGCAAACAAATGTACAATGACTATATGACCTAATAGATGATAATGCAACTATTGTGATAGAGCAACAATGCTTCTTAATGAATCTTAGATAAGTATGAGACCCTTATGCTCAAATATGTTGTTATGACCTATATATATTACATATTTGTGACATGTTTGATGAAATGTCTGTCATGGCTAGTAGGGGTCAGATCAATTACTTGTACCAATGGTTGCATTAGTAGCCTTATTCCATTGTTATTTATTATTTCTGAAAGTTTCATCAAGTTCTAGGCAATGGCCTGAGTCCTGGCCCTGAAAAAGTGACACACAATTTGGGGTCGCTGGCTTAGAACTAGCTAAAAAAGTCCACAGTCACTGGCATGCCTTGCTATGGGAGCAACCGGAAGACCTCAGTTGCATGCATGGCTTGTCATGAAAGCAACTGAAGGTCCAGATAAGTGAAATGTCAAGTTGTCTTAGGGGTTGGTCACCTAGAAAGGTTGGTTGGTTCCTGAAGGTTCTGTAGCATGTGTGGAAGGTCAGAATGGTTTTGTTTTTTCAGTTCCACTTCCTTAACTGTACATGGGGAGTTGAATCACATCATAGTAGCCTATCGTCACATGTTTACCCCAACAGACTGGTTAACTTGGGTAAATGTGGGAGGAGGGTGTTGAAGAGTGGTATTAGAGCATGGTTCACACTTTGGAATGAATGGGTGGTGTGTTGGTCATGCATACATATCAGTTGCATGTGTTCTTCACGCTTGTGGTGTATGCATGGTGTTGTTCATGGTTGCATCAGTGTCACCATGTGAAAGTGGATAATGTGTTGTGGATGTGGTCGTCAAGAGTGTATGTCGATTATGCATTGGTTATGCATGTCAATGATTATATATTGTTATGGTTGTAGTTGACATGCATGAAGTCATGGTATGTGGTTGGTATGATCTGACATTGGTAACTGGCTAATATTTGAAATGGTGTTTATATGCTATTATGATTATGATTATACATGTATCGTGCAAATCTGGTTGATCTTGCAGATGAGACATCCTCCCCTGAACTATACTGAGGTATGTCGATTATGTCATTTTTTGGTTTTAATTGACATAATGTGCTTTCCAGAAAGAGATCAAAGATGACTAGTAAGATGGTAGAATACAGTTCACAACATTCTCCCTATGGGTCAGAGTAGCGGGGTGGTGGATATTCTTCTGACTTAGAAAACACATTGAGAAGCTTGAAGGAAAAAATAAGGAGTTGCAAGGTAGATAATGACAGGATCATTCGGGCATAGGAGAAACAAGCAGAAGTCAATGCAATATTCTTTCAAAGTTTGTCAGAATTCCAGAGGTAGGTACCACTTCAGATCAACCATGGGCAGGAGGACAAGACAAATGGGGCATATGGCAATAGATCTCATGGTGGCACATGTCACATAGATATGAAACGATTAGAGATGGCAGGCTCTTGGATACTTCGGATAGGAGAGGTGATGGACACAAGTTCTATTCTAGTTCTGGTTCTGATCAACACTATGATTGTCATCGTTATCATCCTTACAAAAGGAGTGATAGGGGATATTTTCTAGATGAGTTCAAGAAAGCAAAACCACCTACCTTTGTTGTGGATTTGAAGAAGCTGGAGGATGCAGAGGCATGGCTACTTGGGATGAAGAAGTTCTTTGAGCTGCATGATTACATAAAAAATATGAAGGATCTGATAGCGATTTTCAACCTCAAAGGGAAAGTTGACATCCGGTGGGAAGATGTGAAGCGGGTTAGAGACATCAGGATAAAAGACTTGAGTTGACATGAATTGAAGAGACTTTTTAGGAAGAAGTATTTGTTAGAGCTATACTACGACATCAAAGCCAATGAATTCTATGAGCCAAAGATGGGGTCGATGACAGATGAGGAGTATACAGCCAAGTTATTGGAGTTAATAAGGTATTTACTATATCTTAAGGATCAGAAGGCCAAAGTTTATAGATTTGATAGTGGATTGCCATTACCATTTAGAGATCGGATTGAGTATGATGAGCCTCGATCGCTTGAGGAAGTTATTGGGAAATTAAAGCATTGTTATGAGCAGTCAAAGTAGAAGACAATCTCAACAAGGTTGGAAATGGATAAACAAAGTTAAAAGTAAATCGCAGCTAAAAGGAACAATGCCTTAGGATGCAAGTGAGAAAGAAAATGTCGCACCTTACAAGAAGTTTAATGGGTCACAACATGGAGGGAAGAAAAATAAAGTTGATGGTGCAGGGTGGTTGCAGTGTTGGACATGTGGTAAGGAGCATCTTAAGAGGGATTTTCCACAAAATCAGGGTGGTAGGCCTCAAATTTATAGTGCACAGGAAGCACAGAGAATTAGGGATGTTGGGCAGAGCATTTCACATATTTATGCAGCGCTGGATAAAAAGCAGGGAGATCACCAGGAAACTGTTATTGAGATGGATGGTAAAATTTGTGATCAAGTTGTTTCCATTTTGATTGACCCTGAACCTAATTATAGTTATGTTAGTCTTGACCTGGTGGATAAGTGTGGTTTGAATAAATAAATGCATGTAGAATCCTATTTAGTGTAGTTGACTACATGTATAAATAAGAGAGTGTATCACTAGGTAAGAGCTTGTGCAATCGAGTTGAATGGTATGCCTACCTCAACACATTTGAATGTATTTCCATTGGGATCATATAATATGATTTTTGGTATGGACTGGTTGTATCTTCACAGGACCAAGGTGGATTGTTATGACGAGGCTATTGAGCGCTTGGATGACAATGGAGAACAAAGGATATTGCGAGGTAAGAATAAGGCAACATCAGTTAGAATGGTGACAACTATGCACGCAAAGCGTAGTCGCAGAAAAGGGTGTGTGTTATTTGCAGTGCATATTTTTAGTGATAATGTAAGGATGTTGAGGATGCATAGGTATTGAGCAGGTACCCGATCTTGCAGCAGTTTCATAATGTGTTTCAAACAAATATTTCAGAGTTTTCGCCTCACAGAGAAGTGGAATTATCTATTGAGTTGGTACTAGGGGCAACACCAGGATGTTACATATCGATTTGTCACCATCACACTTGATCAGTTTATGGGTCTTTTTACCATTTGGAAACATGTTTGAATGAACTCCCTTAGAAGTCAAACAACCAAAAATATCTTGAAGTAGATGAGAAATTTGGGGAAAATAGCTATCACACCTTGTTAAGTTTCACCTGCACTGATTTTTCTAGCTTTTCCCACGCATTCGCTGGAATTAACTTTGAGAACAACGTAGAGATGCGCTCTGTCTGCCACTATAACCCCACGCAAGTGAATTCAAGAAATAAAAAATAAAAAATACATTCTAGAAACATAGTTGGTGGAATATGACCCAACTAAAAGCTTCCTGGTGATGACTATTCGAACTATAACCCTCAGATGATGCATCTTAATCCCTTTTTTCATGGAAACCTAATCCCTCAATTAAGGAGTCTCATCCTCCTCTTTTGGATCTTAAACTTCTTCCTCTTGGCCTATAAAATGACTAGAGGGTAGAGGGATTGATGGGGTCAGAAATCAGAGAAGATAAACTTATGCTGTTAGTTTGAGATTGGAAAGATTGTCATCTAAAGATGAGATTGTAGGCATTTGGGAGGTACCTCACGACGTCAAGGCAAAGGTTGTAAAGCTCCTCTTTACCTTTGATCAATACAAATGAAAACTTTCTCCCATTGATTTGTCTTATTGGAATGATGAATGGTTTATAATTGTTTATAATATTTATTAAGGCAAATTCAATTCCTAATTTCCTTTATCATTAGGCTAAGTTTTGTTTGGATTATTATATCACATGTGCTTTTGATCCTTTTATGGTCTATGATTGCACGCATTATCAAGCATTGAGGAGCTGCATCAAAGCACAATAAGGGATCTCCATCGATCATTTTATGAAATAGGTAAGAGGCTCATCCATTAGCCTTAATTATTATAATTCAAACAAGTCTAACTTAGGGAAAGAGTTAGTTCAATTGTCTTGCTTGTTTCTAGTTTCCGTCAAGGATCTAGGGAGGTCGCTCTTGTCCGCAAGAAGGACTTGTCCGGTGTAACAAATTGGCGACCATACTGGGAATGTATCTGTTCTCTTTCTTTTCTTTCTGATTCTTCTGATTTATCTCGACCCGAGACTTTATGAATTAATGACCTTTGAGATCTGTGTGGTTGATTCCTTGAATTTTTGTTTTTTCTTGGGTTTATGACACCAGTGCTATTTTCGTTCACTAACAAAGTGTAGTTCTGTGCCAATTTCGCCTTAGCAACTGGGCGCATGCACTCTGTTTTGTATTTCTTACTTGCATAGGCCTTGAGGATTTTTGAAAATTTGGATTTTGCTTCAACCCAGACCTGAGTTTATTTTTCTAGAAGCATCATTATCTTTGTTTGGATTGTTTTATGTCTCTTCTGAACTCATTTTGGTGCTTTGTTAATATTTTTTGAGAACTATGTCTCTTTGATGAAACTAGTTAGGGTTTTGTTTGGTTGGTTTACTGATTGATCAAAACAAGATATGTTGTTCTTTTTCTTGTGATATTCTTATTTTGTTCTATCAAATACACCAGTTAACTTTAATTTTTTGCTTATTTGTGATCAAACTCATTTTGAATTGCAAATTAGGGTTTCTTCAGATCTAGTGCTTTTGTGAAAAAATTGTGGTCGTTCTTGTTTGATAAACGAGAATTGTTGCTTTCAATTTTGCGAATTTCTCACAATTACACTGTTGTTATCATCAAATCAAAGCATTCATAGGGAAAATGTGTTTTTCTCCAATTCTCTTGATTAATTTCCGTGTACTTGAAAGTTTTGAGTGATAAAAGATAAAGAGTATTTTTGGTTTATTTGATATTTAGGGAAATGTGGAATTTGGTTTGTTTTCTGCATTTTCATTGCCTTAAGATGAAATTGGTTGTTTTAGGAAAGTTGGAAAAATTGTTAGTTTTTCTTTTCATTTCAGAAAAATCAAAGAAACTCTTTCTTTCCTCTAAATAGGATTTCATTGAATTTGAAAGTTTCCATTGCATTTTTGAGTGCGTTAAGATTTTGAGTCGTGTCATAACATCATGCGTTTCACCTTCATTACCTATTGAGTAAAGAACAAGTTAATAATACATCGTTAATTAAAATTCATCTAGAATTTTACACTTTTTAGGTCTCTTGCCACCTACAATAGCTTAAGTGTAGGGCTTTGGAATGGGGAAGGAGGTAAAATTTCCAAAGCTACAAACGAACAATAGAATCTTGAGTTAGGGAGAGAAAATCCAATTATTTCCATTTTGCTTTGGGAAGCTCTTCTTGTACATGAGTTAACCACGAGATCATGTCGAATCTGGTGAAGTGATCACACACACTTCATCAGCCTAGATATAGTGATTTGCAGGTCTTACAATGGTACCGAAAGGTACCTAGGGTCGCTTGAAAGTAAACCTCCATTTGATCATGTGGAGGAGACTTCAAGGGGATTGAGCTTGTTACTCTGCCCTTGCGTGTACGTCCGACCTGCGACTGCCCCCAGGTAAAATTGTTGTATTTGGTAAACTTAGTGACTATAATCCTAGGGCTCTACCTAACGTGAAGATAAAGGGAATGCCCTACTGTACCTGGAACAATTGTTGACTAGACCCACTTGGACTTTTTGGAGGGTAATATTTGCTCAAGATGGTTTATAACAAAGTTACTTGCACCAGATTGTTTCATTAAGTAGGTTGTCAGGGAAACTAGTTTCAAACACTCATTTCTATACAAATTTTCACCTTGGTCATTGCGATGTTGGATTTCATCACCAACTAGTAACTATTGATCTCTGTGAAGAGTCAGTTTGTATGGTTTGAACTCCTAGATTTTTAGCGTGTGCTACTTTCTGTGTTGTTTTTACTTTTTAGAGACTTTAGGTGTAATTTAGATATTGTGTGATTTATTAATTGAATTTTTTTCATTATGGAAGAATTACCAAGACAATCACATAGGATACTCAGGGACCCCCCTAAGTATACACTGAGTCAGTTAGAAAAGATAAAAGCAAAAAAATCTAAATCATCGGGATCCGAAACTGCAGCAGAAACTAAAACTTCTACTATTATAGATTCTGATGTAAAAGGAACTAAGGTTAATCAATCAGAAACATATACTATCTTAGGCCTTGAAGTGACAAAAATCGAACTAGATAAAACTCAGGAATTAGTATCACATTCAAGAGGAACTGATTTACAAATTATTGAACTCATTCAAACTGAATAAGATACTGGAGAATTTTCATATACAAATCCCATTTCTAAACCATATATTGACAAAATTGAGTCTGATATTTATGAACCTAAGACTTATACGCCTGCTACAATGCATATTAGAGATCCTCCACATTCATCGTGTGTGAAAATTATTATTACTGATAGTCTCCCTCCTGGTCTCATTAGCATCGAAGAACTTGCTTTACATGAAGAGGAAGAACCAATAGTTTCTACTAGTGAACCGTCAGATATATCGAATCTTTTGTTTAGATCTCTTCATCTCGACCCTTGGTATTTCACACCCTTGAACTTTTTAGGACAAGGGATTCCGTGATACACGACTCCTTACTCTACCATACTAAGTTTTGACTGGTCTATGATGGCTTCTAGAAGTAGCCCATCAGAGACATCTATGTTTTCTACTTCTCCGAAGTCAACATTATATGGTGGTTTTCTACTGCTTGGATATCACTCTCTTGATGGATCTTATTTAGGAGCTTCTTCCTGAAATTCATCTTCAAACATGTCAATTGGTGTAATTAATCCTACCAATGAAGTTTTGACATCTGAACAATTTATTAATATGATTTCTGGTAATGTTGGTAATCCTCAAATCAACTCGACAGGTGGCTATTACCCGCCTGGGGGGAAACCATCATATCCTCCACTCGGAGGACAACCTTTAGGTGGATCTTACCCTACAACTGGGGGGGGGGGGCAACCCCCTGCCGGAAATTATCTTAATTATGCTCAAATGTCTCAAATCGGTTTTGGTCAACCTGTTATGCCTCAACCCACCATTAGAATGTCTTACCCTTAAATGAATACAATCTGGAACCCTTCGTTAAATCAACCACCAATTCTAGTTGCTTCCTGAGTGCCAGTGTATCAACCTGTTCAACCTATTGGACAACCTACACAACAATTACCTTTTCAAGTCCAACCGATTTCCCTAGTTAATCCATCGACACCTACCCAACAACCACTCCAACATCCCGTCCCGAGTACTCCTCAAACATTGGTTCAGTTTGCTGTACCAACGACTATTTAGAATCCAGGTTCAGGTTTTCCTCAAAGCCCCATTCTAGGAGTATCGCAGGTAACTATCCCACTTACATCACAAGTAACGGTGCAACCCCTTGTTCAGTTTATCCCTGAGGTATCTGGTGTTCAATCTATTCCTACAATTCCGTCCATGCCCCAAATACCTTTTGTACAACCTAATGTCCCATATATGCAAGTTCTATTTCAAGGGAAACCTTTCCAAGGTCAACCCCAGAGTCAGTTTGTTCAAGGTTCACCTTTTCAAACTCAATTTCTCCAAGTTCAAACTTTGCAAAATCAACCCTTTCAAGGACAGTTCATTCAAGGTCAAATGGGTTAGAGTCTTCCCTTTCAGAATCAACCATACCCAGGTCATACATTTCAAGTACCTATGCAACTGCAATATGGTATGGATCATCCTGGATATCTAGGAGGTATGCAGATTCCAACTGCTCAAGCTATTCCAAGATATCATGGGTATCCTCCTCCCAGTATAGGACTCGTCCCCCAGGGTTACCAATATCCATCTCAGGATCCTAACCACTAGTTTCCTTTCATTGAACCTTTGGATTTTCCTGATCGCTCTCGGTTAACTAATGATCCTCTTATTTATTTACCATTTTGGACATCCATTCCTACTAAGTTGCCCAGTAACATCCCTAAGTTTGAAGGTAAGTCAACTGAAGACCCATCAAACCATGTTATGATCTATCATATTTGGTGCGCGTCCAACTCATTAATCGATGATTCTATTAGAATATGACTTTTTCAAGGAATATTAATGGGTTCGACAACCAAATGGTATGTATAATTGCCCCGATATTCCTTCAGTGCATTTAACGCCCTTGCTATAGACTTTTTGACTCATTTCCAGTTGCCCATTTGGTATTATAATGGAACTAAACTTTTGACCTCTTTAAAATAGTCAACATCAACCCATATCTCAGATCACATTCATGAATGGAGATGAAGACGTCACCTAGTTAAAGTTTACATGCCAAACCAGATTTTGACTGAATGGTTCATAAAGTCTCTTTTACCAGTAATAACTGAAGATGTTGCCAAAGGAGTTGTTGTAACTGAGGAGCAAGTAATTGCTCATGCTCAATACATTGATCTTGTTTATACTCAGTCTGGTACTTTGTATGAAAAGATCCCAGATTTACCCCGCCTTGGTCAAACTAATCCAACCCTTATAGGATCACATGTCACTGATGGTATGATTGGTTCTGTGAGCCAAAAATATAAGAGTAAAAAGAAAAATTCTAAGATAACTCATATTTCGGCTTTATCTGATTCACCTGAAGAAGATTCCTCTCCTGAAATTACTTCAGAAATTCATGTCGTAGAATCATCTACCGGAAAAGGTAAGCAATCCAGAAATAAGAAAAAGGGAAAAGGGAAAGATAAACAAGACGCTCGTTTTAAGGAGAAATCAAACAAGAACAAACCGTATGATTAAAAGAAGAAGCCTCATTATCCTAATTTGTGATGAAGATCATTACACCAAGGAATTCCCACATTGTGCTGAAGTTTCTAAATTTGTCAAAGGTTCACCCACTCTTGCTGTTTTGAAGGACGCCTTTCCTCCCCAAGACAGTAAAATGGTCTCTCATGACCAATCCTCTTGATCCACATTGGAAAATATCATGATGATGTCTTCCAAAGTTATGGTAACAATGAGATCCAAATATTACACACCAAAGAGTCCTGTTGAAGATGGAGATGACTCCAGTCCTGCTGGTCAAACTTCCACATCTACTTTTCCTTCTTCTGAACCATTACATATTGAAAAACCAAACCCTGATATGATAATTCGTCTGCCCCCTAAGGGTATGCTTCAAAATTTAGCCTTTAACCTTCATGTTAGGGCTGCTCAGGACTATAACATTGTCGAATATTTGGATATGTCACCTTCAACAACGTCGGATCGTGAAGTGTTGCAGACTTGCCCAACACAAAGGAAGTTATTATTATAAGCCATTGGAGAAGTATATCCTCATGACTCCAATTTGATTGTTTTCGATCTCGAAAATCATGTTCCGTGTCTCTCACACCAATTGACTTTTCAGATACTAGTTCATGTCAAAACTCTATGAGTTTTTCGAAAATTGATTGACGAAGGAGAATCGACATGTATTATGTCCATTACCTATTGGAAATATTTAGGTTCTCCAACAATCAATGAATATCCCACAACTTTGAAAGCCTTTGATGGAAGAGGTTTTCATCCTTATGGTCTTTTAAATGATTTACCAATCAAATTAGAGGGTAAAATGGTTTCAATAGACGTTGAGGTTGTTGATGCTTAACTTGACTATAACCTTTTGCTTGGTCGGAGCTAGACTTATGCCATGTTGGCAGTAGTCTCGTCATATTTTAGGATTGATCCAAGATATTTTACTTATAGATGCATTAGAATTACATGGAACAAAGCTTATTAACCATGGAACTTAAAAGCACATAAAACAATGAGGAAATAACATGATAAGCAAGAAACCATGATACAAAGATTTGATTACGGAGTTTGTCTAATTTTGACTACGTCTCCGGGCCTTGCTCAATAGTGGGGAGGCCTTCTTTTACTAAGTGGCATAAAAAGAGATAAAAGTACAAGCAACATTCTTTACAATCCTTATACCTCCAAGCTGGAATATGGACGAAGAATGGAGAGCCCAACTTCAGAAACAGACAGTACCATTGAAATCCTGGTGAAAAATCGTGCAAAAACGGCTATCCGAACACCTAATTCAAATAGTCGGGCCTTCTGCACCTTCTCAAAACCTCCCTGTTGCCCAAAGCAAGGTCTCGACTTGCTGCCAGGTCAGGGTCTTCTGCGCACAATGGCTTATGAACTAATCTTCCATTCCTCTCTGCATTTCTCTGACACATACAATCCTTTATATATGTTGTCGGTAAAATCCCTCAATACCCGGGTAGTTCCAAACAAACGACAAAGTTAGCAGGCAAGTTTGATTTAATATCAAGAATCTTGGGTCGCGGCAACAACCCTTACTTAAACACAACAAAACTCTTTAACTACACATTTAACCCAACGGTCTTTTACTATCTGCATTTCCCCCTATCTGTGTTTCCAATTGGTAGGTAGACCCAAATCCCATACAACAATCGCCCTGCGATAATTGCAGACCCGACAAACTTATTAACTACAATATATAATATATCGGGTCCGGGGGTCCATATTGCAAATCATAATCGGCAGAAACCCAAGTTTGATACAACATGCAACTGCTTCCCCTTGCGAAATGTGATTGTGATATTGCAAATCGCAACATGATTTTGCGATTGCGATCACATTGCAATTTGGCTTGCCTTGGGGGCCGATTCTTTAACCCTTGCAAAATGCGATTGCGATTTGATCGCATTGCGACAATGGACGATTTTCCTTAAGCCACGACCTCTTTCTTCTATGATTTGTGATATGTGGGACCAATGGAATAATTCCACTTGATGCTTCCCCATTCACTGAGAGTGTCTACCATGTCATCTCCTCCTGCCCATCTAGACAAGTCAAACATAAAATTTGACTTGCTCTATCTTCTTCATATGAACTCATATTTGAGTGTCCTTTGCACTGTTGGAATTAGGATGACAAACACTTCGATCTGATGCTAAGTTTATCCAAATTCTTCCACTCTGAGTTTTGAGCCTTTTACCATGCCACTAGTACTTTTTGAAGATCCACATAGATCAATCCTCCCCACTAAGAGCTTTTGCACCACCAAAAGCCTTTTCAGTCAATTGGAAAGTGAGGAAATTGCTCCCTCACTTTTTCTTTCTCCATCCATCGAGCTTTACTTGGATTCAGTCCTTTGAAGCCAACACGAATGTACTCCACATGTCCCCGTCGTGAAGTTATGGTTTTCCTATCAACTATGATATCTTCAGGAAACTTTTCTAGATACTCTGGTGCAAAATCATCCACTATAGGAATATGTGTAACCTCTTCGGTATCCATAATCAATTGAGGTTCATAAAGCTTCAGGTTTTCAACATTTACCGCTGAGTACATTTGCATATAAGCGAGCAAGTCAAGATGAAAAGCATTGTCTCCAATATTTTCCAATATGGTGAAGGGACTATATCAAATGGGTCTCAATTTCTTCCCTTCTCCCTTCATTCTATCCTTGCTGATGTGGAGCCATACCTTGTCCCCAACTTGAAACTGATGGTCAACTTGGTGCTTATCATGTCTAGCTTTATACCGAGCCTGACTTTCCTCCAACTGCTCTTGTATTTCCTGATGAATCACTTGTATCTGCTAAATAAAATTCCATGATTTCTCCCTATCATCTCATCCATTTCCATCCTCATCTTTCCTAAAGACCATGTCTATGGGATCCCTTGGTAGATAGCAAAAACATGTCTCGAACGATGAGCTATGTGTGGATGAATGTGCTGCTCGATTTTATGTATGCTGCACATAAGGAAGATGTTCATCCCACAACTTGGGATGTTTTCCACAATAGCCTCGTAACAAGTGTACCACGGTGCGGTTGATGACCTCTGTCTGTCTATCGGTCTGTGGATGAAATGCCGTACTTCTTTTCAACTTAGTGTCCATCATTCTCCACAAGCTGGTCTAAAACTCCCCAAAAAAGTGAGAGTCTCGATCTGACACAATAGATGTGGGTAATCCAAAATGGACCCAAACATACTGAAAGAAAAGATAAGCAGTATGCTCTGTAGTGACTTGCTTTTTACAAGGCATTAAAATACACATTTTACAAAAATGATCCACGATGACATACAAATAGTCGTGACCTTTCCTAGACATAGGCAAACCACCTACAAAATCCATGGACACACTTTGCCACGGTCGACTCAGAATATGGAGTGGTGTGTAGAGCCAAAGTTTTCTATTAGAGGGATTTGAAACAGAACACAACAGACAACCCTTTACAAAGTGAGTCAATGTTTTCAATATGAGGCCAAAAATAAAATGTCTATAAATGACATAAAGTTTTTTCAACCCCAAAATGACTAGACACAAGAGAGGTATGAGCCTCTCGAATTACATGTACCCTTTCATCTATGGGTATGCACAGTTTGCCAAGGTGATACAATAGTTTTCCCTTCAAGTAATAATTGTCCACCTGTGATCCACGAGTCAATTTTGCATAAATCTTTAAAATAATTATTGTTAGCATATTGTTCAACATAACCTTCTAATGATAAAGAAGTATTTTGCAAAACTATAGATGCATAAATAGGAGGGCGAGAAAACATATCTTCTACTTTGTTGTTGGTTCCCTTCTTGTATTTTATTACCAGATGAAACTGCTGGAGGAATCCCATCCATCTAAAATGACGAGCTTGTTGAAGCTTGGTTTGTGACTGAAGGTACTGCAAGGGCTGATGATCCGTATGAATGATGGTCTCCTTGCTGGTCTGGTAGTGTTTCCACTTCTTTCCACTCTGAACCAAGGCATACAACTCCCTGTCGTACGTGGGATAATTCACAACAGCCTAGGAGAAAGTCTCTGAATGGTAACATACAGGCTTCCTTTGCTGCATCAATACAACGTCTATGGCATATCCGCTGGCATCCATTTCAATCTCAAAAGGATACTGAAGGCGTGGTAAGGCTAACACGGGTGTTGTGCTGATCTTCTCTTTCAACGTGTCGAAGGATTTCTTTTGCTTTCCTCCCCACTGAAAGGTCTGCTTCGCATTGGTCAATACGTGTAAGGGAGCTGTGATAATAGAGAAGTTCGTAATGAACCTTCTCCTATACTGTACCGTGCCCAAAAAGCTTCGGACCTCTGTAGCATTTGTGGGCTCACGTCATTTCATAATCACATATACTTTAGAGGGATCTATCCTCAATTTCCCATTACCGACTATGTGGCCTAAATAAACCAGAGAGGTATTTCCAAACTCACACTTGATA
Source organism: Pinus taeda (assembly GCA_000404065.3). NCBI lineage: Eukaryota > Viridiplantae > Streptophyta > Pinopsida > Pinales > Pinaceae > Pinus > Pinus taeda. The sequence goes on along the minus strand of APFE031465337.1, from coordinate 145,252 downwards.
GTTTCACACACAATTTTTCATTTTTCAAAAAATCAAGCACTTTATTCACATGACATACATGTTCATCCCATGACCTACTATAAAGAAGAATATCATCCAGATATACAAGCACAAAATTATCAAGAAATGGCCTAAACAGATCATTCATTACCCTCATAAACGTGGCCGGAGCATTGCACAGTCCGAACGAAATCACCATCAGTTCGAACAACCCCTGTTTGGTTTTGAGTGCAGTCTTCCAAACACCTTTCTCTACAATTCTAACTTGGTGATATCCACTACGCAAATTCAGTTTTGTAAAATAGACAACAATTTTCAATTGATCTAATAATTCATCAATGTGAGGGAGAGGGTATCGATTCTTCATTGTAATTTTGTTTAGCATCCTGTAGTCTATGTGCATTCTCCATGTGTCATCTTTCTTTGGCATCAACACGATCAATGAGCCACATGGAGAACTCGGTTTGATGAACCCTTGATTTAGCAATTCCTACACCTGTTTCTTGATCTCCTCCATCTCAATACAAGCCATATTGTACATGCCAATATTTAGTAAAGGAAAATCCTATTGTAAATGGATCTCATGTTGGATTTCCCATTTTGGGGGAAATCCTCTCGGTTCCTGAAACAATCCATCATTGTCAGAAATAATTTCAAACAATTCTTTCTTATGATCAGGATCACAGCCTTTGAAAGTGTCAGTTGTCTTGGCCTCTTTCGCTCTCACTACCATGAGCATGCACCCTTTACTGGAATTAACCAGTCATTTAATCTATCCTGCACTGACAAGGCTAGCACTAACTTACGTATGATGAGCTCTGACTATATATTCCACCCCATCCTTCGTGAGGTGGTATTTATTTTGGTGCCGAAAGAAAACTTCCTTTCTGTCATATAGATACGAACTTCCCAAGATAATTTCATAGATATCCAAAGGCACAAAATCTAACTCTACCTCATCAACTAATTTGGAAGCAATAACAAATCTGGCCCTACACTTCTTGGTGACTTGTAATTTTGCTTTATCACTTACCCAACCAAGCAGGTATGGACTCGAATGAGGCTTAGTTTCGAGGCCTAACTTTTTCACTAAGGACTCTGAGATAAAGTTTGCTTGGGAACCTGAATTGAATAGAGTTTCCACCTTTGTGTGTTCTATAATAACTCTACTGTCGAATAATTCAATTCTCTTTCACTCATTACTTATAGGCACATTCAAATAACTAGTACTTTCCATTGAATCAAAATTATTGCTAAAAGAAGGAGTACCTTTTGCGCCCATGGTTGTGATCAATGTCTCATCGCTGGAATCTGATCCAAGGTCCTGTTGCGCTGTTGCCATTGTCTTCTTCTTGCCCTTTCCACTGAATATCTTTGGTCTCAACTCTGAATGTATTTTCCAACAATGGTCCTCATCATGACCTTATCTCTTGCAATGCATGCAAGATGGTGTTTCTCCGTCCTCTTTCTTGGCTGCAATGGTCTTCTTAGCCTTCCCCTTGCCTTTCTTCTGGAATTTTCCATGCTGAGGGTTGAATGGTTTTTTCTTGGCTCGATCATCTCTTTCATTATTGCCTCGGATTTCAAGATGAATTGCCTTTACACTAGCCGCATCAATCGTAGTAGGCTCGATTAATAATAGTGAGTGTCTTATGTAACTATGTAGCGCACCAACATACTTAGTTACTGTCTCGGGCGAATCTAATGAGATGCCAAAATTCAATGCTTGTTTCCGAAATTCTTTAGTGAAGCTTTGCAAATTTTGGCCTTTACCTTGTCTTAGATATTTCCATTCCATTAGTGACTTTTGTTTATAACCCAAAGGGTAAAATTGGTCTTTCAATGCAAAAATAAAACTAGACCAAGAGGAAAGAAGGTTACCTGACTTTTTTCTGCCCTTCTGCAACTTGCTCTCCCACCAAACGAGAGTAGTTCCACTCAGCCGAAGAGATGCTAACTGGACCTTTGCCTCATCTTCTTCGATCTTCTGAATCTGGAAGTAGACCTATATCTGTATTATCCAATTATTAAGTTTTTCTGTACTACACTCTCCATTATACATGGGCAGGTCAAACTTTACATCTAGCTTCAAGAACAATTTCTTAGATGTATTTTTGGAATCACGATTAGAGTGATGAGAACTATCACTTGAAGAAGGAGAGGGAGGAGGTTCTTCGCCACCACCTTCACAATTTGCTGATCTATTATCATCAAATCCTTCCTTATCGTGTCGAAGTGCCTTCTCATACTCTGAAAACAACTTGTCTACTTTCTCTACCATATTGTAGAATACCTTGTAGAAATTATGTTCCTCTTCCCAACGAGCTTGATCATTTGTCATGTTTCTTCTTCGTTGTGCACATCCTACTTTAGGATTAAAGGACTTAAAAATTCCTTCTCCTTTTCGTAGCTTGTTCCGAGTTAGCATATACTCATGCAATTTGCATCAACAAAGGCCTGCTCTGATACCAAATTTGATCCAAGATATTTTACTCATAGATGCATCAGAATTACATGAAACAGAGCTTATTAACCATGGAACTTAAAAACAGATAAAAAATGCAGAAATAACATGATAAGCGAGAAACCATGAGACAAATATTCGATTACGGAGTTCATCCTATTTGGACTATGTCTTTAGGCCTTGCTCAATAGTGGGGAGGCATTCTTTCATTAAGTGGCATAAAAAGAGATAAAAGTAAAAGCAACATTATTTAAAATCCTTATACCTCCAAGCTGGAAGATGGAAGAAGAATGGAGAGCCCAACTTCAAAAACTGACAGTAACACTGAAAACTTGGTGAAAAATCGTGCAAAAACGCCTATCCGAGCACCCAATTCAGATAATCGGGCCTTCTGCACCTTCTTGGAACCTCCCTATTGCTCAAGGCAAGGTCCTGGCTTGCTGCCAGGTCAGGGTTTGCTGCACACAATGGCTTCTGAACTAATATCCCAGTCCTCTCTATATTTCTTCGAAACGGAAAGTCCTTTATATATAATGGCAGTAAAATCCTTCAATACTCGGGCAGATCCAAACAAACGAGAAAGTTAGCAAGTGATTTGATTTAATATCAAGAATATCAGGTTGCGGCAACAACCCTTACTTAACACGAAAAAACTCTTTAACTGCACATTTAACTCGACGACCTTTTACTATCAGCGTTTCGAATCAGCGGGTGGACCCAAAGCCCATAAACAATCACCCTGCGATCACTGCGGACCCGACAAACTTATTAACCGCGATATATAATATATCGGGTTTGTGGGTCCATATCGCAAATCGAAATCGGCGAAAACCCAAGTTTGATACAACATGCACCCACTCCCCCTTGTGAAATGCGATTGTGATATCGCAAATCACGACATGATTTTGCGATTGCGATCGCATCGCAACTTGTCTTGCTTCGGGGGCCAATTCTTTAACCCTTGCAAAGTGCGATTGGGATTTGATCGCGTCGCAACAATGGTCGATTTTACTTAAGCCGCAGACTCTTTCTTCTGCAATCTGTGATATGCGAGACCAATGGAAGCCTTCCACTTGGTGCTTCCCCATTCTCTGAGAGTGTCTTCCACGTCATCTCCTCTTGCCACTTGGACAAGTTAAACATAAACTTTGACTTGCTCTATCTTCTTCATATAAACTCAGATTTGAGTGTCATTTGTACCATTGGAATCAAGATGACAAACACTTCAATCCGATGCTAATTTTATCCAAATTATGCCACTCTGAGTTTTGAGCCTTTTACCATGCCACTGGTTTTTGAAGATCCACCCAGATCAAGGATGATTATGTTTCTTCACAAAGGAAGAATTGTGAAGGTAGACCAATTATATTACTATACCTCAGACCCTAATTCCACTGGTAGTGTGCCTTTTGTTGGAAAATCAACGACTCCATATGAAGAATTTGGTGTTGGTATTCTCAAAGACTCATCTTTGATGGGAACTTTCGCATTCCCTCCACCCAATTTCCCTCATAATGATGCCTAGATTAATATGATTACATCAAGTACTTTCAAATCGAGAGATCGATGGAAAGTACCTTCAGAGTCAGAAATAGTCTTATATGGCAGTGAGATGCCTCGTAGCTCTTTTGACTTGGCTTATGAGGCAATTCAGTCCTTTTCCAACTTATCAACATCTGAAAACAATCGAATGAATACGATTATTGATGAATATTCTCATTTGTCACGCTTGGAACCAATATCTATGCTTGATCCTTTTAACAAATATTTCTTAGCTGATGAAGGGATTATGGAAGTTATGACCTTGGACGAAATGCCAAGGAACGATACTCATCATCGTTCAACCTTCTTTCCATCCTTTGTCAAAATTGAGAATAATTTCTTATCTATGTTTTCATCTGAGGCTCTTAGTGATCCTCAATATCCCATATCTACCCTTTCTTCCAATTCTAAACAAAATTTAGGGAACATATCAGCAACGATACCCATAGATATCTCAATGAAACCCGGGATAACTGCAAATATTCATATAGGAGTTTCTTGTTCTTTAGAAGAGATTCAAACTGATAAAGCCTTATTTCAGGAATTCCACGACATCTTTTCCTGGTCATACGAAGAAATGCCAGGAATCGACCCTAGAATAGTTGTAAATGAGATAAAAAATTATCCGGATGCTATGCCTGTTAGACAACAATTACGTCCTATACATCCATGAAAAGCTGCCGTTATCAAAAGTGAAGTTGAAAAATTGTTGAAAGTAGGATTCATTTACCCCATTCCTTTGACTGATTGGGTATCAAACATTGTACTCATTAATAAAAAACAAGGAACTATTTGAGTATGTGTTGATTATAGATATACTAATAAATCTTGTCCCAAGGACAATTATCCAACTTCGTATATCGAACAAATTGTTGATGACTGTGCTAGGAATGAAAATTTTTCATTCATGGATGGATTTTATGGATATAATCAGATAAACATACTCCCTACCGATCAGTACAAAACCACGTTTATATGCCCATGGGGGACATTTGCTTATTGCAAAATCCCATTTGTCCTGAAAAATGCTGGCGTAAATTTTCGGCGAGTAATGTCTTATGCATTCCATGATATCAAGCATATTGTTCAGCCCTATTTAGATGACCTTCTGACTCATTCAATGAAAAGGTAGGATCACCCATTGCACTTAAAATCAATTTTCATTAGGTGCAGGCATTACAATATTCGCTTGAATCCACACAAATGTGTCTTTTGTGTACAATCATGTCGACTTCTAGGTTTCATAGTTTCAAAAGAGGGCATTTGTGTTGACCCCCTCAAGGTGGAGGAAATTTTGAATTTGCGTGCTCCTTCTAGCCTTACACAACTCCAAAATTTGCAAGGGAAAGCAAACTTTTTGCGTAGATTCATCCACAATTATGCCAAACTAACCCAGGGTTTTACTTGACTGTTGAAAAAGGGCATTCCTTTTTTCTTGGATGAGCTTGCCGATCAAGCGTTTGATGCATTAAAACCTGCACTAACTAATGCACCATTACTGCATCCACCTGATTATCATCGGGACTAATTTATGTACTTAGCTGCATCCGATGCCACTATTGGCATGTTGTTAGTCCAAGAGGATGATTCTAGTAGTGAACATGTGATTTATTATTTGAGTAGAAATCTCAATAAAACCGAGATTAAATATGCACATGTGGAGAAGCTAGCGTTGGCAGCTGTTCAAGCTATTTAATGATTTCGTCACTATATACTTCTCCGAAAAACAACGTCATTTCAGATTGCAACCGTATGATGTACATTCTCACCAAGAAATTTCTAGGGGGAAAGTACTCCAAATGGATAGTTATATTACAAGAATTTGATTTAGAATTTGAAAAATATAAATCAATGAAATATTTTATTTTCGCCGAACTATTGTGTGACTTTCGTCACACTAATATAAAAACTGTAGCAGAAGATTCCTTTGCTGATGAACCTCTCTTTCTTATTAGTACGTTAGATCCATGGTATGGAGATATCATTATATATCTCCAAATGCAAAATTTTAGGCCCGAGTATCTAAAACTGGTTGTCGTTGGATCTGATACGAATCCCAACAATACAATACTATTGGCAACACTCTTTACCGTCGTGGTACTGATTCTATATTTTGACGTTGTTTGACTCCCCAAGAGGTCAAAAAAACATTAAATGACTGCCATTCATAAACATGTGGCGACCGTATGTCTGGGTATGCTACTACCCAAAAGATATTACGTGTCGATTATTTTTGGCCTTCAATGTTTAAAGATTGCATTATTGCAGTCTGCAAATGCCATAATTGCCAAATCTACGATCACAAAATGCGAGCACCTCGAGCTCCTCTTCACCCTATCATAGCTGTGAGTCCTTTTGCCAAATGGGGCATTGAGTTCATTACATATAACCGTCACTCGATAGGGGGGCATGGGTTATTATCCTTGTAGTCGATTACTTTATGAGATGGGCCAAGGTGATGCCTACATATAGAGACGAGGACGAAACTACAACAATTTTCATTTTCAATCATGTGATTGTTCGGTTTGGTGTCCCACAAGCTATTTTTACAGACCATGGTAGTAATTTTCGTAACTTTATGATGGTTGAACTATTCACACAGCTCAACCTATGCCATGATAACTCTACTTCTTACCATCCACAAGCTAATGGTCAAGTTGAATCCGTCAATAAATTTTTAACCAATATGATTAAACAGACAGTTGGTATTCATAAAGGAAACTGACATTCCATGCTTTTTTCAGCACTGTGGGCTTACCGTACTACTGCAAAAAAATCGATAGGTTTTACTCCTTTCCAACTTGTTTATGGTTTGGAACCAGTATTACCCATTGAATGTGAAATCCCATTCCTAAAACTAGCTATCAAATCACTGCCTGCTACCTCTGTAGACAAATAACGTTTTGTATATTTAGCAAGTTTAGATGAAAATTGTCGTGATGCCACACTGGATAGTGAAGCTCACAAAAAACACGTCAAAGCTAAATTTGATCAAAACGTCAATCCTTGTTTATATTTAGAAGGTGACCTAGTCTTGGTTTATGATCAAGCTCATGACAAGTTAGGCGTGGGAAAGTTTGAACCCATGTGGCATGGACCTTACATCATAAAAAGCATATTAGCTAAAGGATCCTATGAGCTGGTTGATTATGATGGTATTCCTTTAGGAAAGCCCATAAATGACCTTTACCTAAAGAAATATTGTGCATAAAATTTTGGTGGAGATTTGTACATTATTTATCGTTTTTTAGGTATGTGTGATACTTAATGTTTTTCACATTTTCTACTACTTGTCCTGCTTATCTTGTTTTTCACTTGATTTGCAAATGTCGACGTTCCCTCAGACTTACATTGGCTTTGCTGATGGCGCTAGTCGTAGTACTCAAAATTTATCTTCCGCAGCTTGGGTTATCTATTCACCCAGTGATGAGGTAGTCTCTATTCATGGAATATGCCTCGGTCAAACAACAAATAACATAGCAAAATATAACACATTCATTGAGCTATTAGATGATGCCATCATATTTGGTATCCAACGTTTGATTGTTAGGTTAGATTTGCAGCTCGTATTATTACATTTAAACAATGTCTATACAATAAGGAGTCTAACAATGTTAAGAATGTTTTTACGGGTCCGCCTTTTGGAAAGGCAATTTGATTATATCGAATATCAACAAATTACAAGATATTTAAACACATTGACAGATGCATTGTCTAATCATGTGTTAAATAGACATTTGCAACATTTGTAAATTAAAAACAATATCCATTCATACATTGATCAAGATGATATGCAGGAAAAATTAATATTGTTGTCATTAAAATAGTGTTTATATAAAAATGTGTCTACAAAATATGTCATCCAAGGACATAAGGCCTTGTGGCCTTTTATTTTTCGAATATGTTGACACCAAAAATAAAAAAATTTGGTCCTAGAAACTAGAACAACTAAGCATGATGATGCTCATGATAGAAAACGACAACACGATAAACTCAACACAATAATCGTCTAAGTGGCCCTGGAATCCTAGCTACATGTCTCTGATAAGGGTGAGGAATGTCATCCGTCCCAGTGTTTGGGATATCCAAAGTCAACCTCTCGAGGTTGTGTTCTAGCTTTGCCAGAATTTCTTCTGCCTACGGGTTAGCTGCCATAGTTGCTATATGCTGCTCGCCTCATATGTCAAATTGCCTCAGCCCTGCTGGTTAGTTTGGGCCCACATCCACACATGAATTTCAGATAATTAGCCTTTGAAGAGAAAAACACATAAATAAAAAAAAAATGAAAACATGTGAAAATGATTAACTCTCACCTAGATCACCCCACTGAGTTCCAGATGGAAGTGGGATATCGGGATCACCTTTATAATCCATCCTGACATATGGGAAGTTCTCGACCGAAATGATTTGTTGGACTAACCAATCAAAAAACTTAGGAGTATACCTCACTACTGGTCCATCGCCTCAATGACCTGCCATAAGTGAAATTCACCTCATCATGTGCAAATCCCTAGGTTCCCCCTCGTATTCTAGAATCTGCTATGGCTGAAGAAGATGAATCCTTTCTAGGGCGAAAGCAATAAGAATGGTGCCATAACCGAAATTATTTAGTTTCCAATTCTTTCATCTATTCAACTACCCCTTCATGTTTACCACCATTGCCTTGCAACAATTGAACACCGTGGATTCCCGACATTCCACAATAGTTTGCATTTGCGCCCATGTGGCTAAATGAAGGGCAACGCTGCCACACAACTTGCTAATAGTGAAAGTAATGGTCCTCAGGGGAAAGAGATCGATGGTCTGAATATCAATTATACCATCCTTGGGTGGTGCACCCCTGCAAAAGAACCGTAGATACCCATCAGTAGTATCTCCTGCTTTCCTCTATCCAAATAATGAAATGTTGGCTCCTCGAAGAGACAACCCAGTAAAGAAATAGATGTCATCGACACCCATGGTAATGCAATGATCTCCGATCACAAAACATTGTTCCTGGACATTCTAGGTTCTTACCAGCCATGTCATCAGATCTACCTAAGATTTCATCCCAGGAATGAGCCAGTATTTCAGGAGGCCACAAGTTCTTAGAGCTTGCATGGTAGCTAGATTTGCCAAAGCTACCAAATCATTGGCTTCATACTCTCTTTCCCTCCACTCCATTTTGACCAATCAATTAGCCTGAAAAGACTATTTTAAAAGGATTAGAATCATTTTTGAAATCAATCTCATGTTTTTGGGGCCCCAATATTTCAAAAAACTAAACCCTCGACGCCTATGCTGCCGCCGTTTTGCAGACAAGGCACAACTGCGTGGAGTTTTTGATAAAAAATCTGCACAGGCCATGATTTTCCATGTGGAAAATTTTACCTAACTCTACGGGCCCGACTAAAGGAGATGAGCACAGGGCCGATGACGCATTTTTTGACATAAAATTGCCCCTAAAAATTAACTGAAAGCCTAAAATGGAAATTTGAATAGATGAAAAACTAAGTTAAGGAGAGATCTTCTACCTAGAAGAAGCGGTTTGCGATTTCGTCCACCAGTTAGCTTGGAATCAGTCCCAGAAGTCTGGTGGTAAAAAGTCCTCTCTGTGCTCTCAAATGGTAAAAATGAAAATGGTGAAAAATAATTTACTTTTCCCACTTTTATAGGGGTTTTAAGTTAAAAAATATTATTTTTTATATTTAAAACCTTTTAGGAGGGGAAATCTTATATTTTTCAAGTAGTGATGATGATTTATTGAGTTTAAATGTACATGATAGGTTACAAAGAGAGAATAAATCATTTTGGCTATTTAACAGACTTTTATCACTTTTCATGCTCTTAAAAAATTGCGAAAACTGAAAATCATAGAGGCCTCTTTTAAGCCCTTTTCATACTCTTTTAAAAATGAAAAGATTGCTGAGTACTTGCTTGTTCGGACTCATACAAGTAAATGAGCAACCTTTCACTCAGTATAAGTTTACCCCTTTTAGAGACCGAGTTAGGACTATTTACAAAAAAGGTATACGTTGACCGAACATGGTCAATAGAGTCCTCTCTTGTATTATTTTATCCTTTTTTGGACCCGAGGGACTTAAACTTACGAAAAAGAACTTGATGGAGTCTACTTATGTTTTTCTTTTGACTCTCTAAAAACTAAAAAAATGCTGAGCTTTACTTTCTACGGGCTTGTTAAAATTTTACAGTAAAAGAACTGATTGAGTTTACTTTTTGTGTCTTTTTCAAACTCTTTAAAAGAAAACAACATCGAGTTACTCCTTTACTAGACTCGTAAAAACTAAACAAAATAGGACCCGTTAAGTATAATGGGACCGAACCATTCCTTCTTAGGGTTCATTAAATACCTGATGGTATAGGTTGGACAAGTAATAGTAGGAGTCATAATGGTACAATAATGAGAAAGCACATGGACCTCTAAAGATGATTTAAGCAAGGTAGGTTGGTTGGCTTATTGCAAAGGAATAGAAAATACTTCGATGGACTCATCCGAAGGACGCGATTATAGTCCAAGCATATGTTATCCTCCTCAAGTTTATAAAAAATAAAGAGGTACTTGCAAGTAATGGTGGGGGAAATTGGGAAAAGGTGTCCATTTTACATTTTCATTTCTAAAGGTATAATGTCGCTCTTGAACATGACACTCCGTTACATGCATGTCGAGGTTGGGAAGTCCATTTTCCTTACAATTAATCGAACCTCATTGAAAGTCTTCATGGTTTTTGGTATTATCGTTAAGTCAAATCCTTCCAAGTCAATTGTCATGTCGTTATGTGTTCAAGAGAAGTTCAACCTTAGTTCAAAGTTCCTTTGGAAATTCTAGCCTTCAATCGCGTCGGTCATCCTTGAGTCAGTCCTTGCAAACTATTTTCAAAACATGACATTATGTTTTGTGCCATAGGCTTTCCTACAATGGGTCACTTCTTATCGACTTCAACTCATTATCTAGAAAGATAATATAGAAACCTTCAGTACCTTGAGAACTGCATGCCTTAATGGCAGGTTTCTCACCTTCGACGCCAAGCTCTCATCATTGACCTTTGATCAAATGATTCTATTAGTGTTCGACTTCAGATCACATATTCACACTTCATATATTATACTGGAAGTACCCTGAGAACCATTGTCATTATTGGTGGTTTCTATCGCACTTGTAAACAATTCACATCGTTGACCAGTTATCAAGTGGTTTCTACGTGTTCGACTTCGAAACATTCACTTGCATGGTTAGAATTGTACTGTGGATTGAGAGATGGAGATCGAGACCCTAGATCTAGTTTCATCAATCTAGGTTGAAATGAGATTTTATATTCATGATTATGTAGACCCATTTATGACAGATGGCTGTGTCCATGCTGTGTCTACTATCTATATGACTTTGGTTTTTCCATGCTTGTTCATTGAGTTCACTTTACTCTGGGCATGGGAATGCCTACCTCAATGATGATTATTGATATACATTTGCATTGTAATCCTTGAATGTTCCCTGAAGGTGTTTGAACATTGTCTCCGATCCGATCCTTGGAATGATAAAGCGCTTCAATATTTTAAATTTATTTTTCAGCCTTCGCACTTTAGGGGGCAATCTGTTACATTTCAATTTGTCGCCTTGACACTTGATCAATTTATGGGTGTTTTTACCATCTGTGAACATGTTTGAATGAACTCCCTTAGAAGTCAAACAACCAAAAATATCTTGAAGTATATTAGAAATTTGGGGAAAGTAGCCGTCACACCTTGTTAAGTTTCATCTGCGCTAATTTTTCTAGATTTTCCTACGTATTTGCTGGAATTAACTCTGAGAACAACACAAAGCTGCACTCTGTCTTCCAATATAAAACCGCGTAGGTGAATTCAAGAAAGTAAAAATAAAAAGTACATTCTAGAAACATAGTTGGTCGAATATTTCCCAACTGAAAGCTTCCAAGTGATGACTATTGGAACTATATCCCTCAGATGATGCATCTTAATCCCTTTTCTCATGGAAACCTAATCCCTCAATTAAGGAGTCTCATCCTCCTCTTTTGGATCTGAAACTTCTTCCTCTTGGCCTATAAAATGACTAGAGGGTAGAGGGATTGAAGGGGTCAGAACTGAGAGAAGATACACTTATGATGTTAGTTTGAGATTGGAAAGCTTGTCATCTAAGGAGGAGATTGAAGGAATTTGGGAGGGACCTCACGACATCAAGGAGAAGGTTGTAAGGCTGCTCTTTATCTTTGATCAATACAAATGAACACTTTCTCCCATTGATTTGTCTTATTGGAATGATGAATGGTTTATAATTGTTGATAATGTTTATTAAGGAAAATTCAATTCCTAATTTCCTTGATAATTAGGCTAAGTTTTGTTTGGATTATTATATCACATGTGCTTTTGATCCTTTTATGGTCTATGATTGCAGGTCTTATCAAGCATTGAGAAGATGCATCAAATCACAATAAAGGATCTCCATTGAGCACTTCGTGAAATAGGTAAGAGGCTTATCGATCAACCTTAATTATTATAATTCAAACAAGTCCAACTTAGGGAAAGAGTCAATTTAATTGTCTTGCTTGTTTCTAGTTTCTGTCAAGGATCTAGGGAGATCGCTCTTGTCCGCAAGAGGGATTTGTCTGGTGTAACACAACATCAAAGGAAACTTACAAGATGAGCACACTAGAGTTGGTGGAGTTGAATTTTCAATTGAATGAAATTCTTGGCAAGGGATACATTAGGCCAAGTGTGTTACCATGGGGTGCACCAGTGTTGTTTATGAAGAAGAAGGATGGTACCCTCACACTATGAATTGATTACAGGAAGTTGAACAAGGTGACCATCAAGAAAATGTACCTGTTGCCTAGGATTGATGATTTGTTCGAATAGTTGAAGGGAGAAAAAGTGTTCTCAAAGATTGATTTGAGATCAGGATATCATCAAGTACGCATCAAGGAAGATGACATATATAAGACTGCTTTTAGGACCCGGTTTGGGCATTATGAGTTTGTTGCAGTTCCATTTGGTTTGACTAATTCTCTAGCTACTTTCACGTGCTTTATGAATAATGTATTGTGTCCTTATCTGGAAAAGATTTTTTATCGTATTCTTTGATGACATCTTGATATATTATAAAAATGAGGAAGGGCATCCCTAACACTTAGAAACAATATTGATATTTCTGAGAGGGCACAAGTTGTATGCCAAGCTTAGTAAATGCAATTTATTTCAAACAAAGGTACATTATGTTACACCCTCCTCCTAGTTTTACCCAAGTTAACCGCTCTGCTTGGGTAAAAATACGATAAGAGGATACTACAATCTGATTCAACTCCCTATGTACAATTAAGGAAGTGGAACTGACAAGAACATAACCAATCTGACCCTCTGCACAGGTGATAGAACCTATAGAAGCCAAAAAACCCTTCCAGGTGATCAACCCCTGAGACAACTTGACACTTCTCTTCCTTAGAGCCTCAGTCACTCCCATGACATGGACATGTGTGCGATTGGGGCCCTCTAGTTGCTCTCACAACAAGGGTATGTGAGCGACTGAGGTCTTTTTTGTTGAAGAATCTAGGAAAATTGAGATTCTTCTAGTCATGATAACTATTTGTGAGGTGTTTTCAACTTTTATTATTAGCACAATTATTCACTTGTTATTATTAGAGTGTGTCTTTTCAATTCATCAAATAATTACCAAAACAAAAGAGACAAGAACACAAGATATTGGATTTCTACCAAGGCCAAAACCTCTCACATTTTGAGAGGAAAACCCGCACAAATTATTCTTATAGATATTCTAATTGACAAAGACTAAAACCAAGACCCTTGACCTATATTTCCATTCCTATACCAAGACATAGTCATCCTTCTTCTCTTGATTCTTCGATTTCTTCATGGCACCAAAACGTGATCACTACAACATTCCAACGTTGTGATCTATCCCTGAACTTTGGCCTCATCATTCCTTCATCATGTAACATTTTGCATAATTGATCATATTACTACAACACTTGCTATCATCGAGCATTACTAAGCCCCACTGTCCATTCACATTATAGTGAGTATAAGCCCGAGATAATGATGAGGAGCTCAAAATTTGCCAAAAAAATCAAAGTGTCAGAATGTTGATAATCTTAGCTTTAGATCAAAGAGCTCGTCATTCTAAATCCAATGGTGTGAAAGACACTCAAATCCGAGCTCGTCTATAGAAGTTAGAGCAAGTCAAAGTTCAGGTTTGACTTAGACACGTGGCAGGATTGGATGACATGGAAAAGGTCCCAGCTAATGGGGAAGCACCAAGTGGCAGTTTTCCATTAGGTCCTACATATCACATATTGGAGGAGTTAAGGTAATCGGCCCCCGGAGCAGTCAGACTTGCGATGCGATATATCACAATCGCAGATCGGTGAAGGTGGACGAGTATTATAGAATCGGCCTAGACACAAACAGGTTGTGATGGGATCAAAAATCACATATCGCAAGTGGATAAGAATTAGCCCCCAGTAAAATCACATTGTGATGTGATTTATCGCATATCGCAATTGCAGAAAAGTCCCGCATTATATAACTGCCTGTTCTCCGTCGATGCGAAATGCGATAGGATATCCTAGATGCGATGCAGCTATAGGATGCGGTTAATACTCTCGTTGGGTCTGCCGATATTGCATTTCACATCGCCCGTTTTTGTTCACAGACCTTGACCACTGGTTTTCCGCCGATTGCGATATCCAACAAGGCTGTGAAACCCTCGCCTTTTTCGTTAGATGACCACTTTTCATGTTAACACTCAACCTTAACTGCAACATAGGTGGGAAAGTTGGCAGGACCGCCAATTTCAACAGAGCTTCCAGATTTAACTCCAGATAATGAATTTAACTGGAAGTGAGCCAAAGTTGGAGGATAAAATTGTGGAAAGACAGACAAAAGTCATAACTAAGGAAATTTTCGACCAAATGGGATGCAAAAAGAGGCTAGATATCCATTTTTGGACATTTTGATATGATTGGAACATGTTTCAGGATCAAAGGAGCACTTTTGGATAGGATTTTTGTAAAGTGAATCCTATGGGTGCCTTGGTCAACTAGAGTGTTGATTCAGTTTAAGGGGGAGTTTGAATATGGAGATGACCTTGCAAGTGTCTTCCAACCTCCATGTGCTTTCTACAACAGCAATTACATCCGTGCTGTAGCTTTATTTCTTCTTTTCTCTATATGTGTTTGGAGAAAGAGACTTGTTTAAGTACTTCAAGTGGATTGTAGTACTGTTTATGCTCTTGGAAGTTGGAGTATGGGGTCTTGGTGTAAGATGCATGTGTTTGCTAAAGGTTTTCATGTTTGACTGTAGGTTAACATGTGTATGGAGTGAGAACTTTTACAAAAGTTGTTTCTTTGAAGGAGAAACTAGCCATTCGATTTCAATAGTTCATGTACTCTTCTTTTCTAGATATTGAGCATAATGAGAAGGGGTCATGCCTTTAGAGATGATCCAAGGAGATGTAGCCCAGGAGGGGTGAACTCCTTTAACAATGATTGGTGTATTACTGTTTGATGCATGCTTCCATTCAGTGTTTTGGTTTCATGTTTTAAGTTTTCTTCATGAAACTAACCTCAAGCACATTTTTATATTTTGAATGGGGAATTAGCACATCATTACTAATCTGCTCCATTTCAGATAAAGTTGGTATCATAGCTTTGGTTTTCTTTGTGCAAGGAGGAATTGATAATTGCTTGAAAGTGTATGTGTTTTGAAGCTCATTGAGAAGAAGGTTTTGGAAAGGAGAGCAATATTGTTACAATCTCTACCACCAATTTCTACCTCAAATTGCAGTAGAAGCTTCAAGCAAAGCATGTCCTAAGGAGGAGAGCCTACAAGAAAGTCAGAGGATATGAAGGTTTTCAGAAAGGATTTCTTAGACATGGGAGAAATGGTGAAAGTCCTCTATGAAGAGAGGAATACCAAATTGCAATCTGAAAGCTCTAGACCTCCAAGAGGAGAATGTTCCCCAAGGGAAGAAGGTAACAAGAATGGTGATAAATCAACATCTTCTCCACAATATTCATGTTTTTCTACAACTCTTATGCAATATGCTAGTGTAGAAAGTCCCTCAGAGAAGGTAGATGGACAAGTTTGTACCTTTTGTCCACATGATGTGGAAGATGAGGTTCTATTAGCACCCAAATTCAAGGAGCTGAAAGAAGAGAGTCAAAGAGTCCAAGAGGACACATCCAGAATCAAAAGGGAGTTCGAAAACATCTTCGTATGTCAATCAAAAGATGCAGCAAATGGTAAGAATTTACATGCTTCTTCCTTATGTGAAAGTGTTGACGTAAATTGATTTGTAGCCTTTGAAAAGCATAGTAAAGGCATTGGATCCAAGCTCTTGACCAAGATGGGTTACAAGGGAGGAGGACTTGGAGTAAACTAGCAAGGCATTAAAATCCATTTAAGGCCAAGGAGAGGCCTAAATATGAAGGTTTAGGCCCTGTTACAAAAAAATAATGGTATTCTAGCGACAGATGGGTATTGTGTTCCTTTTGCTATAAGAGAGGACATGAGGAGGAAAGATGGGATTTTCATCCAGAATTGGTTCCTGCTTGGTTCCTCAAGCGTAAGGAGGACTTGAAGTGAAAAACATCTCCAAAGAGAGATGAAAATGTTGAAGAAGAAGGGAAGCTAAATTCTTCTTGCCACGCAAGTTCCTCACACAAGCAATGTAAGCCAAATGACAACAGAAATAGGTATAACTGTTCTATTAATTCGAATGCTTTTTATAATGGAAAACAACACATAGATTTGAATAACATGTTGAGGAGAATGTTTCCATGCACCTTTTTCCTTTCATCTAACCATTTGTAGATAAGTGCAATAAAAGGAAAGAAATCATCGAGAAGATGTTTATGTCTACTAGAATTGAAAATAAAAAGAGAAAATCTCATCCAAGGTTAAAGGCAAGTGAGTGGAGAGGAGCTCAAAAGAACTTCTGTACTCACTGCAATATCAGTGGGAATTGGGTCGAGAAATGTTGGAAATTGTTTCCACAACTTCATCCTAGTAAGGGTAAGAAAATCATGCAATCACTAGAAGAGGAAGCGACAAAGAAAAAGTGGCGCAATATGCGACCATCTCTAAAGCAACTTCAGAAGAAGAGAAAGTTCAAATAGAGGGTTCATTTACCTGGTTGGGTAAGAAATGGGTGGACTATTTGTCCAGTTGAAGTTTGTAAATTTTTGTTTTGCATTAGTTGCATATCCCCATAGTTGGGTAATTTGTAAAAGTGATATTCATAAATAAATCACTTGTATGCAACAATGTTTTCTTTAAGCATTACAATGCTATTTTGGCTGGTTGATAGTCAATTTGAATGGAAAATTTGGGAGTCAAGTTTATTCCATTTTGTAAAATGCATTTCTATTCACAGTTTGAGAAATAATTTTAGAACTGTTGTATGAGTAGTTTCAGTACATTTAGTATGTTCCAAATGTGTTTAGCACTCAAGTTATGCAAGTATTCACTCCGTGAGGCTTGTTTTGGTTCATTTGGCAGTCTTTTTAGGATCTTCTGCTCGATAAGGAATTTGTAGATGAGCGTCTTAGAATTCTTATTGGGAAGGATGTTGTTGTGGATGGTCATAGAGACATAGACAAGCCGAGAAGAACATCGAACTTGAATTCTTTGGTCAAGTTATATTTTAAGTTCAACTTGAGAAAAAGCCAAGAAAAGTACAAGTCCGGGCACTTCAAACATTGATTGGATCGAGTTTGGAAAAATGCTGAACAATTGAAAGTAAACTTTTTGAGACCAAAATTTTTTTAGTGGGAAGGGTGATCAAGAGCTCAAACTTTGCCACAAAAATAAAAGTGTCAGAATCTTGATAATATTATCTTCAAATTGAAGATCTCGTCATTCTTAATCCAATGGTGCATACGACACTCAAATCCAAGCTCTTATGAAAAATTTAGAGCAAGTCAAAGTTTAGGTTTGACTTGGACACGTGGCAGGATTGGATGACATGGAAAAGGTCCCAGCAAATCAGGAAGCGCCAAGTGGTAGGTTTCCATTGGGTCCCACATATCTCATATTAGAGGAGTTAAGGTAATCGACACCCAGAGCAGTCAGAGTTGCGCTACGATATATTGCAATCGTAGATTAGTGAAGGTGGACGAGTATTAAAAAATCAACCCCAATGCATACAGGTTGTGATGCGATCACAAATCGCATATCACAAGTGGTAAGAATCAACCCTCGGTAAAAGCATGGTTGCAATGTTATTTATCGCATATCGCAATCACAGAAAAGTACCGCATTATGTTACTGTCAGTTCTCCGCTGATGCGAAATGCGATAAGATATCCTGGATGCGATGCAACTATAGGATGTGGTTAATACTCCTGTCGGGTCTGCTCTTGATCGTGCTTCTTAAGATAGAAGCAATGATCCATGTTACCTACAACCATATGAAATGAAATTATAATGTTAAACATAAGCATTAATACCTTATTTTACCTTCATGTCATCGAGGTTTATTCCAACAACTTTCTTGATTGAAAATATTTTCAATCCCTAGATTTGCTTCATGTCATCATATCATCATCTCATGGATTCCATAAGTTGGAGTTCTTGTTGAAACACTTGCTTCTTCTCTAGATTAGTGAACCCTACGATGAGGATTCCATCAGATAATTTTGAGGGTCTTGTAAACCCCCAAATGGAAGATGTTTCCTTTTTGACTTGATGTATGATGAGTCTTGTCTTAGATGACTCCTTCCTTTACTTCAATGTCCGCTGAGGTTCCTAAGATCTATATCCTACATGTTTGTCTGCCATGGATTTTTTCCTTCATGATTCCCATGGTGATGTCACAAGTTCTTGTTTTTAATGCTTCCATGATGCCATGATGCACCTTATTGTCATATCTTATATCAGAAGCTTATGATAGGACCATTTTATGAGGGATACCATCTTACTCATAGGAGAGATTTCTTACTTCCTCTTTTCTTGTCCTTTTCTTCAACTTCCTCCATCTATCTGGTGATATGAGCTTCCATAGTCTTTTCATAATCCTATCTATACTATTCTGTCTTGTTTGAGGACCAAAATTCTCTTTCCTTTCTGCACATTTTTATGTCCTTTATCCTTTAATACTTTTTCCCTCAACTTGTCTTTCTCTATCTAGTATAGAGACCACAAATTGTTGAATGAGGTATCCTTCTTGTTCATGGACACTTGTTGCTTTGCCTACTAGTTAGAGCAATGATGATTCTTTTATTATCATCTTTTCCAGATCTCCCAATTGAGATCTCATGAAGATATTTCTTCACTCTTTGATATCTTCAATTTTGTGTAGATTAGGTCTAAGCGATGTGACCTTATTTACTACATTTTTTAGAGAATATATCTTCTAGTATGTCATTTTTCTCCTTTCCTATTGCATAGAGATGACCTAGGACTGATTTCATAAGAATCCAATGAGTCCCTTTATTCAAACAATTTTTTACCTTTAGAGACTTTTCCATAGATATCACCGACTTCTCTTTTCTATGAGCATTATGAAAATCCTCATTATTTCATGAAAGGACCTTTGATGACCCATCCAACCTATAGATTTCCTTGCAATCATGAAGTCATTTTACCAAATTGATTAATGAAAATACTTACTTGACATGTGAAGAGAAAATATTCAGCTTGATCATGTTGAAGATGCACTGATGCTTTCTCTGGGTGACCTTCTCCAAGGGTAAGGATGAGATCCTTGCCACAATGTAGAAATGTTCCAGGATCTTCAAGTTATTGATTTACTGTAATGCCTGTTCAACACCTTAAAAGAAACTCGAGCATTGTGGTTACTTGTAGTACTGTGACCGTCGAGACTGTGAAATGAATGTCATTTGACTGTGGGTGCTACTGAAATTTATATCTAAACTGAATTGCTGTATGAGATCTCCTAACTGAATCTTTTGCCTATGACCGTTTGCATCTTTTGTCTGAGCTTCCTGAGGTTGAGACCGCGGGAAGAATCTGAGTATAGGTCATCACGCTGTGGAAGGCTATAATATGGAATTGTGACCGTGGTCCAAGTTGTGAAAGAGATCCAAGTTTCTCTTATAAAAAATATCAAGGGGAATGCTGAGGTTATGTGACATCATCGTGTAGAATTGATCAACACTGGACTTATCATTATGTAACTTTAATGAAACCTTGCACTGAGCATTACCCTTCATGTCATGAGGTATACTATTCATGCTGCAATATTTGTAGACTTATCCGAAAGTGCAGTGTAGATGACCCAACAAAAAACTATAGTATTATTATATAATCTAGAACTCTTTTGTGATTATATACCAAGTCTTCAGGGGCAAGATCTGAACTGCAACTGTGACCTTGAATTTATCCGAGACTGTGCCAAAATTGAGATATAATTTCATTGGTTTTGATCTTGATTACTCCATCCTTTGAACTGTTGATTCTGAACTGTAATCAATCACAGTGATTCGATGCCCTTCATGGATTGTAACCATATCTCTGATACCATTTTGAAGAATCTAGGGCAATTGAGATTCTTCTAGTCATGATAACTCTTTGTGCGGTGTTTTCAACTTTTCTTATTAGCACAAACCTTGACTTGTTATTATTAGAGTGTGTCTTTTCAATTCATCAAATAGTTACCAAAACAAAAGAGACAAGAACACAAGACATTGGCTTTATTCCAAGGCCAAAACCTATCACACTTTGAGAGGAAAACCCGCAAAAATTCTTCTTATAGATATTCTAATTGACGAAGACTGGAACCAAGGCCCTTGACCTATCTATCCATTCCTAGACCAAGATACAATCATCCTTCTTCTCTTGATTCTTCTATTTCTTTATGGCACCAAAACATCATCACTGCAACATTCCAATGTTGTGATCTATCCTTGAACTTTGACCTCATCATTTCTCCATCACGTAGCATTTTTCATCACTGATCATATCACAACAACACCTTATATCATCGAGCATTATTGAGCCCCATTGTCCATACACATTCTAGTGAGTATAAGCCTAAGACAATGAGGAGAAAATTACTGTAATATCACCCAAACTAATCCGCATTGTGGTCATTAAAATAACGAATCTTCTTACTGCCTAGATCACCGATAAACTTAGAGACTATGTCAAGAATGTTTTTGTGTATAATCCACATTTTTCTGTCCTCTAGCCATCCAAAATTTCAGAGATATGTCAAGTCTGTTTGATGTGGAATTGAGAATGTACAAGCTCCTATTTTTAGTTGTTGGGTCATATATTTAAGCTGACCTATCCTTATGAACTAACGTGTCATATTTTGCTGAGCCGACATGTCATATATATATATATATATATAATATATATATATATATATATATATATATATATATATAGATGACGTTCTCCAAAGGTTGTGTCTATATTTATTGAAGCGACATGAAGTTTGAGCATATATATATATATTGATGCTGTGAGGATGACTGTGCTTGTCTATTATGGAGGACTCTTACAAGTGTAAAAACACTTCAGAGACTCTAATTATATATTTATGACAAGATGAAAAATCCCTAAAGACATCAAGAAGATGTCTTTGACCTATGAAAAACACTTTTTGTTCTTGAAACCCATGATGAAAGGAATTCAATAAATATATTTGTTTCTTCTTTACATAAAATCATAATTACAAGTTGTTATGAAGACTGCTCCTAGTTACACTTTCTTCAACATTTTTTAGCTAGTTCAGAGCCAACGACCCCAAATTCTGTGCTTTTTTAGGGCTAGCTCTCAGGCCATTGCCCAGAACTTCATGGAACTTTCAGAAATGAAAAGTAAAATCGAAGAAATGGTACAAGTGCAATAACGTGAACATGGACTTGACTAGACCCCTGCTAGCCATCACATACATTTCGTCAAATATGTCACAAATATGCATTCTATAGGTCATAATAATAGATCTGAGCACAGGGGTCTCATACTTACCTGAGAATCATTAAGAAACATTGATGCATTATAAAATTAGCTACATTATCATCTATTAGGTCATATATTCATTGTTCATTCATTTACAAATCAAAACATCATGAGGGCCATACATCATCACTATCATAAAACATGCTCAAAACCAACATATAACCAACAAAAATAACAAGGATATAATAACCACAAGTACCACATACGAACAAGTATATTTACCCATTAAATACAAGAGGAAAAAAACTTTTATTAACATATGAAAAGTGCAACTAGGTCTGGGACTTCCATGAACAACCCAACCATAGACAAGGCTGAACCAATCACCCCGGTGCATTATTCTAAGCATGAATGTGGGATCTCATAAAATAAATGAACCAAAACCAAACCAACACTTCCATAGGCCAAACCATCCAACCATCAACCAATGATTCCACCTCACAACCATACATCACTAATGATCACCATATTGGTATCTACCCAAGCTGTTCAGGGCTCCAGAGCATTTTGTCCAACCAGGAATTCAATGACTAGTAACTGAATCCATAGATTTCTTTGGGTTTCCAGAGCGTTTTTCCAACCATGGCTTCCAGGACTAGTAACTCAACCCACTAATGGCTTCTAGAGTGTTTTTCCAACCAAGGCTTCAACGACTAGTAACTCAACCCAAGCTGTTACAGGGCTTCCAGAGTGTTTTTCCAACCAAGGCTTCCTGGAACTAGTAACTCAAGCCACAACCAAAGGAACATGAGAACCAACCAGAAAACAAAAGGAAAGAAACCCACAACACCATGCTATACAGGAAATGGAAAGGCTAAGAAAATCCACTGTCAATCCAGGCATTGCTCCGTACCAATGATAGATCATAACCAAGAAACCACATGCATATGCCATGCATGCCAAAACTAGGAAGGAAATCATACATGCAAGTTGGTACCTTCAAGCAAAACCCGCTGTAGTTGATGATCTCGATGTCCTATTGCGGTTTCCTAATCTTCCTTTTCCTTCTTGTTCCAAAACTCTAAGTATGCCACACTACTCCAGGAGAGAACCAAGAAAAATCTAAGTGTCCAAGAGTATGAGAGAGAGATAATATAGAAAGTGCTCCAAAAATGAAATGAGAAAAGTCTATCAATGATCCTCAAAAGCCTTTTTATTAATGAGGCCTCCATTTTCTTCAATTTTCCATTGTTTTCCTTCATTTTCCTCCTCACATGCAACCTATGACCTTTCACCTTCCTTTTTCCTAATTTCCTTTATTTTCATAAATAAAATTCTAATTAATGCCTCATGCCTTTCCAAAGCCTTTTCCATTTCCTTTTCCAATTTCCATAGCCATTAATTAATCAAAAGTGATCCTCATCACCATGTTTTTGCCCAACATTTAGCTTGGAATATGTGTCCCATCACCATGGTTATTATTTTTCCTTTTAACTTTATTACATGGAATTTTCATCAGGGTTGTTATAGAACCCTCCCCCTTGGGGGATCACCATCCTCGATGTTCAACGATACCTACAACCAACAAAAATACTGTAAGTAAAACATACTGCACAGGGAGCTTTATATCTTAGATTGTTGTAGTATTTACAAAGATCATCCTAATGAAAAACAAACCAACATGACAACATAGCAACATGACAACCATAATGACATGACACCCATACCGCTTATTGGAGCTTTATAACACAACACATGGTGGTATTTACATTCATACACATATACACATATACACATATACCAAAACATATAGCAAGACATATGCCAAAACATTCACTCAACCAACAAATAGAGAAGGATACATAGCCCACATATGATCCACCATCTCCCATGTAGCTTCATCAGGCCCAAAGTGCTTCCACTGCACTTTAACCTACTCGATTGCTTAGTTATATAGCATGAACATATTTCTCTGAAAAATGCACTGAGGTTTCAGCTCGAATTCTCCTTTTAGATCCATTTGCAATACAAACTAGTCAATGACATGATCAATATATTTAACATACTTCTTAAGCAATGACACATGTAAAACGTCATGGAATTTCATTGTCAGAGGTAGTGCAAGTCGATAGGCTACTGGTCCAATCCTCTCAAGAATCCTGAAAGGTCCACAGAATGGAGGTGCCAACTTGGCACATGATCCAATCCTCAAGGAGCTCTTCTTGGGCTTGATGCGCAAGTACACTTGTTACCCAACCTGGAACTCATTAAACAACCTGTTGTAATATGCATAACTCTTCTGTCTATCATGTGCTACCTTTAGATTCTTCTTGATTACTTGCATTTCCTATTCCATTGTTGCCAACATGTCCAAGCCAATTAATACCTTGTTCATTGGACCACTCCAAATGAGTCGAGCTATGATTACACATCCTCTCTCGATGGTCGAGAAAGAAATTCCTCACAATTCTACCTGGGAGTATTACAAATCTGCCCATACAATGCCTCAAATAGACTCATCCTCAAATATTCGTGGTACCCATTGTTGTAGGTGAACTCAACTAGTGGAAGATACTCTTCCCACTTCCACTACTGATGCATCACATACATCCACAAGATATCCTCCAATATTCTATTGACCCTCTCTATCTATCCATCTGTCTGCGGATGATAAGCTGTGCTAAAGGTCAACTCTGTACCCAAACCTACAAATAACTCTTTCCAGAACCTAGAATCGAACTTGGCATCACTGTTTGATATTATCTTCTTTGGTACATCATGTAACCTCAGTATATCCCTCATGAATACCTGTGCTACATCATTAGCTAAATAAGTAGACTTCACTGGAATGAAATGTGCTACCTTAGTCAACATGTCCACAACAACCATGATAGAATCATGCTGTCTAAATATCCTCGTAAAAACTGTAATGAAGTCCATGGAAATGACCTCCCACTTCCACTTTGGAATCATAATGGGTTGAAGTAATCGACTTGGATGCTTACAGCCTGCTTTTACCTATTGACAATCCAAGCATCTGGCCACAAACTCTGCCATGTCATTCTTCAAGTTCGACCAATAATATAACTTCTTCATCGCTGTCAATGTCTTCTGATATCCTAGGTTACCTAAATATGGTTTAGCATAAAATTCCCTCAAGATAAGATTCTTGAGCTCACTGTTGCGTGACACATATATCCTATCGCTAAATTTGACCAAGCCATCTACTGCGAGATGATAGTCTACATCCTGTATACTGGTACCTACACCTGCACCTATACTTTGATGTAACATATGCATAATCTCCCTATACTTGTCATCTTGCTGACTTGCCTGTGATATATGATCCGGTAAATCTATCCCATAAGAAGTCATAGATATTATGTGATTTACTTGTACTCACCTACTAAGATAATTTGCAATCATATTCTCTTTACCTTTAATGTATATGATCTCGAAGTTGAACTCACTAATATTGGCCAACCATCTAGCTTTCCTGGCATTTAGATTCGGTTGGTCAAATAGATACCTCAATCCACTGTGATCACTCATCAAGATGAACCACCTGCCAAGAAGATAATGCCTCCACATCTTCAAAGCATGGACGATCGCTGCCAACTCAAGATCACGTGTCAAATAATTCTGTTTGTGCTCATTCAATTTCCTTGATTCATAGCATTCTACCTATGATTTCTACATAAGGACTCCACCAAGTCCTCTCTTGCAAGCATCTATACATACCACAAATTCTTTGTCCAAGTCTGCCATCTTTAACATGGGAGAATCTGTCAACAATTGATTTAACTGCACAAAAATTGTTGCATATTAACTCTATGAAGATACAACCAATCCATACCCAACAACATACTCTATGATCCCAATGGAAGTACATTCAAATGTGCTAATGTAGGCATACCATTCAACTAAAATGCACAAAATCTTACCCAATGATGAACTCTCTTCTTTGTACCTGTAGCCAACTGCACTAACCAAGATTTTGCATGCACTTCTTTATTCAAACCACACTTATCCACCAAGTTATGACTAACATAACTATAATTAGATCCAGGATCAACCAAAATAGGAACAACTTGATCAAAAATATTATCATCCATGTCGATAATAGATGCCTGGTGATCTGCCTGCCTATTCTCCCATGCTGCATGGATCTATGGAACACTCTGTCCAACATCTCCCACTATCTACGCATCCTGTGAAATGTAAATTTGAGGCCTACCACCTTGATGCTGTGGACAATCTCTCTTGCGATTTTCTCCTCCACAAGTCCAACACTGCAAGGGCTTCCAACCATCACCCTTGTTATGTTCCCTAGACCTAAATCCCTATCCTCTATCAGATGCATTGAAATTATTATGTGGGGATGAATCCTCTTTTTTACTTGTGTCTTGAGGTCTAGTTCACCTCTTGTCCCATTTTCAATTACTCTTATCATTACCTTTGTAGTTCTGCTTAGTCTCAGATCTGTGCTTTAATTGCTCAAAACAATGTTGGAAATACTGAGAGGGGGGTGAATCAATATTTATTTTCAACTATTACTTTTACCAGTTAGATCACTTATATTTGGAACACAAAATTAACAATAGAAATAAATGATTTTATTAATATAATCTTTATAATGAATCAAGTACAATATAGGTAGGGCTTCAACCCTAGAAGAAGACATCGATCTTCAATCTCCCAGGCTCTGACCTGTTGCTAAGAAGCAACTTAAACTTTAGTGAGGCTCCTACCTCTAAGGCACCAACCTTATCTTCCCAAGGCACCAACCCTTCTCTGGTACATGCTTCGACTTGGTTCCTTGAGGACACTGATCCTTTATGGTTCCAACCCTATCCTCCAAGGAAACAACCTTGTCTTTTCGAGGCTCCAACCTCTTGGGCTCCAACCCATTGCAATACTTCGTCAAGATATGTTTGGTAGTAACTCACGACCCCAAAACTCTTCTTCACCGAGCCCTGTCAATCTTCAGCTTCACTGTAGTCTTCCACTTTACATCATCAATGACAACCTTTTCATATGGAAGGTGTCACAATTGTTCTTCATGGTACCCAATCAAATCCTCCAAGTTTACTTCATGATGACTTCAACACAACATCATGTCTCCAAGGATGTTTACAAGGCTTCTTCAAGTCTTACTTATCTACACGTCACAGGTTCCAGGTGACTATTCTTTCCATAGGTCAATAAACTTCAGACCCAAGCTTCAATCTTCCTATGAACAATGTTCCTTCACTGCATCTGACCACAGTTCAAAATATCACACTGCCCAATGCACCATGTAGCACCAAGACTTCAACAATGACAATCCTTGCACCACACTACACCACTGTCCAATGCACCATGCTGCACCAAGACTTCAACTGCACCACACTACACCACTTTCCAATGCACCATGTTGCACCAAGACTTCAGCAATGACAATCCTTGCACCACACTACACCACTGTCCAACACACCATGCTGCACCAAGACTTCAACAATAATATTCTGGCACCATGTTGCACCAATTTACTAATCTGAATTTTGATATGCTGCTACAGGATGAGATATGATACCTCAGGTCCAAATTAATATGCCACTGCTCAATGCTTCACTATGCTCCATTGTGTTATCTTCAGTTCAGGGTTGCTTGACTTCACTGTGTATTAGGATGTTTGCTGTTGTTGTCATTGGGAGATCTCAATATTCAAGGTTTCATTTCCAAGTGTATCTAACACAAAACATGCATCAAAAATATTATACACAATCTGCAATCCAACGCAGTCCGAGGGATGATTCTCCAAAATTATCCACAATCCATATCCAATACTTCAACACAATCTGAGGCTTTAACGATCCAGCACAGTTCAGAGAGCCCAAGCCCCAATCCGTAGTGTTTTACTCCTCCAAAATTGGTATAAAACAGATCCGCAGTGCAACAAAAAGAAAGATCTTTAAAATTAAGCTATAACCCAATCCACATTCCCTAATCCGAAATTATATAATGATAAGGAAAGGGACTTCGGCAATTATAAATAGTCATTAATAATTCTGAATTGGAGAAGCCCTAAGTTGTCCATAGAAGTCCTCATGCTCCACAGCGATATTCACCACTTTGTACAGGAAATTTTTTTCTTCTGCTGCTTAGTTCACGAGGTGTGAACTTTCTATACATTGTCTTCCTTTATTTATCTGAACCATTCTACCTTCTAAAGCCAACGAGGACCTCCTATATATATAGTTTTTATGCATGAAATGAACAGACACATATTTTAGTTTAAGCCTATATGAATTTTTTTTAGGCATAGGCCGACTTACTAGCAAAAAGTTAATTTTGACTTAAAAAAAATAACTTTCAAACCACTTGGAGATTTGGGATGAATAATAGCTTGTTGGAAAGATAAAATTATTCTCTTCAAGATGGTGTAGGTCTCATGCTGAGATTTTGCCTCTAAGGTGGAGAAAATTAATTTTCTTTGTGACCGTTCTTAAATTTCTGTGCATAAAATATTTGGAACAGTATGAGGAATGTTTTGGGACAACATGGCTTCTCCATTGTTTTACACCAATAATGTCATCATGATGACGGTATATAATCATGTATTCAATGATAATGAAGTAATATGTCATAGTGCAATCTTCATTAATTTGTCAAAGACACCAAAGTAGTCTTTCGATTATGTCAAAGTGTGGTCATTATTTAAAGAGTATGAAATTATCACGTGTATGATTTCATCAATTATAGTCCTCCAGTTCAAAGGCTTGTATATTGGCAGCTAAGGTCTAGATCACCAATCAAGGCACATGATTGGCAATCAACAACATTATAGTTAGTTCAAATCGGGCAAGACTTCTTCATTAGTTGCTTGACATCTTCTTCAAATAAGAGATGACATCATCATTTGAAACCAGGCATCTCAAGAATATTTTCCATCTCGGCTAGTGCCATATTGACATCAATGACAACCTATATTACCAATCTCCCCCTTTGTCATTGATGGAAATATTCTTTCCCTTTCAAAATTCTCTTCCCATTTGACATCAATGGTAAACGGTGTGCCCAAGTACTCCCCTTGTCAAGCTGCTTCTTTTCTTTACGAATAATAGTTCTTCATAAGTATGTTACTCCCCTTGTCATGGTGCTCTTCTTTCTAGAAATGTGGTCCATGATAGATGTGCTTAAATTAATTTATGTGATGAACCAACTCCCCGTGTCTGCACAACCTCTTCTAGCTCAGGAAGGATTACCTGCTAAAAGTCCATTGGATGAATAAGGAGTATGTTCTTCAATGGAGTGTTCCCTAGAGAATCTATCAAAGAATGAAAGTCCAAGTGGATCATCAAGGATTTCATAGGGCCCATTCACGAATAGCTTCTGCAAGAGTTCTTAATCATCATAAGCTCCCCTGATTGTATGCATGGTCTTCTTTTTGGCAGAGTCTCGCCATCAAATA
This sequence comes from Pinus taeda, assembly GCA_000404065.3. Classification (NCBI taxonomy): domain Eukaryota; kingdom Viridiplantae; phylum Streptophyta; class Pinopsida; order Pinales; family Pinaceae; genus Pinus; species Pinus taeda. Next base: position 115,896 of record APFE031465337.1, on the reverse strand, counting down.
CTTGGAATATAAAGAATGAGTTCATCAAGTCAACAACATGTGTTGTTGGCTAGAGTGTTCAAGGGATTCCAGATTCAATTTGCTTCCTTCTCCATATTTGTATAACTTTCTTCTCTGGCATGGTTCTTCCTTGTGTAGGGGCCCAAGTCAAGTTACAATCACATGACATGTTGGCTTGATGGGGCCTGACCCAGGTTCAGAAGTGTTTTAGCCAAACAAATCTCGCACTACCTGCCCTTTCGGAAGTAATCCGCAGAGCGTGGACTGAAGTCTCACCCGAGGTAGTATGGGAGGGTACTAGAACCAGGTTTCCACACCCTAGGGATGTCTTGATGGGGACTGGAAGGGTCATGACCCGACCTGCGCACTCGCGCTGCTCTGCACAACTTGTCTGGCTGTAGCTCAGAGACGAGGCACTTCTTGGATTCTTATTATTAATGCCTTTATTATAGATTTGATCTATTTCTTAAGTTCTTAATCAATAATTCAACATAATAAACAATGCGCACAACCATAGATATGCATAAATTCAGAACATAAGCAAAAACAGATAGATCTGCGACCGAATGCACAATACTTCAAAAGCACTTATCTTATATTAATCTTCAGTTTAGTACAATCCACTTTCACCCTGCGCACTCAGCTATAGGGGTCCGTGCACATAGCTGTGGACTCTACTAGGCCTCTGCTCACACAGCTGTAGAGCCTACTCTAACTACTATCAACCCCGACTCAAACTTACAGACTCAGAGTGAATCCTGCATTCATAAACCCATAAAATTCAAGATCTGAACAAAAAATTCCTTCTACCCTTAGAGCCTTGCTCTATTTATACATTCCCATGGTCCACGGACCATGGGTAGGCCAACTCACTTCCTATTTTCTTTCATTATTTTCAGGCGGAAAACCCTTTGACTTGACTCATTACAATTCGCGCTCTGCGCACCTCGCGGATCCTTTACCATACTATTACCCAAAATTGTGGGCTTTGAGCCCCAAAACCATTACATGGGGGATCCACTGCCCAACAGGCCCCCAACACAATCATCGTGACTCGTACCGAGTCACTCGACTGGTGTGTTGATCCCTACGTGTAGTTCCTCCAGCAACCTTTGTTCTGCACTAACATCTGCCACACATTCTTCTGCCATCTGTTGTATCAATTTTGCTTGGTATTCTGATGCATTGTCAGAGGCCGCTTCCTGCCTTAGCGCATATGTGTCTTGCAACTGGATCAACTTCCCCTCGATCATAGTGGTGATCGTGAATGCTTCCTCAAGCCAAGGCTAGATGCGCGCTTTGAGCCCAACTTCTTGTTATCATGCGACATCCACCTGCTCCTTCAGAGCCTGGGCCTCCCTCATCTTGGCCAAGCGTTAAGTGATAGTGACCATTTGCGTAGTCCCCCGTACATTCTCATAAGCCTTTTGTAACTCTTGCGCTTCTGTCTCTACCTGTTGCAGCGTTGGGTCTTCTTGTAGTGATGTGAGCATAAGAAGGGAATAATCCAACAATCTCGTGCAGTCTTGTACAACGTGCTCTATCACCTCCAATCCTATTTGAGCTTTGCCGCAGCACTGCTCTCTAACTTTCGGGGGTGTAGTAGGTTGTGCCTTCATCCTTAGCTCCACGATCTGCAAGTTCAACTCTCATTGAGCTTTCGCGGCCTCCACTTGGGCCTTCCAGAATCCTGCCACCATGTGATGAATCTTGTCGACTGCGGGGAGTTCCGCTGGCACAGCCAGTTCTGGTACACTATTACAGACCTCCTCCATGGCCTGTTCCAATCCTTTGTTGTGTACAATCAAGTCGTCGTGCTGTAGACTGATCTACTCCAGATTTACTTTTTTCTCCATTAATACTTGGAGGGCATGGCCTTCCCTTACGCGGAGCTCAGTGGATACCCCATCCTGCAGTTGGTATAGGGTATCTCTAGGAAGGGCGGCCAAATTCAATCCCCAACCCTTCATGTCGCCTTCAGCCTATGCTAGGACATCGCCTGCTGGTAATACTAAGGTGTTCATTGCGAGGGCACACACCATTTGCTTTGCTGCGCGTGTACCTTCCGCGAGGGTCGGAATCATCCCTCCTGGGGGTCGCACCTGTAATGCCTGCAATTGTGCCCTGAGCTCCCCCAACACAGTTCTCAACTCTATCATTAGCTCCTCCAAAGCCCCCTTAGTGCCATCATGCACTGGTTCACTGCCGACAAGAAGATCTTTTTCCAAGGCTTTTGCCGTCTTAGTTTTTTTATGTGCATGTGGCTGTTCATGGATTTGCGACCTCTTAAGTTGAGTTGATGCTGTGGTCAGGTCCGGGCATTCCTGTGTCTCCACTTCCCCTTATATGTCCTGCTCCATGGACAGTTCCTGAGCCTCCACAATCTCTTCAACTGGCGTAGTGATGGTCTCTGCTACTATTTCAGTCGCCTCCCGTTGCGTGGGCGTTTTCTGTTCCTGGTGTGTTCTTTCCACCAACTTTGTGATGCACAACTTGATTTCCTTCTTCCACTGCTGAGCTGCAACCTTTTCTAATTCGGCTAAGTCTGGGGCACGCCACTCTGGAGGCCATGCTGCCATTACCTCAAAAATTTCATCATCCGTTGCAATGAATGGAAGCTTTACCCATTAACGATTGGGATCCTTCCGCCCCTGGATATACACATTATACATATCTACCTTGAATTTAGCCGCGCTTTGCAAACTATTGTATACTGTCAGGGATAACCGCGGTCTGCGGTCGATCCATGCCCAGATACTTGCTTCCATAAATATCCAAAACACCTTGATCGTACAAACCCTCGCGACATCTTTTGTTGCCCAGAGTGAGTTATACCTCACAGCTTCAGGTAGGTTCTTCTCAATGTTGGGAAATTGGCTGCCCTTCGGCAGCTCCTCTGCAACCAGTGGGATCGATAGGAGCAACCATGCATAGTGGAAAGTTTTACCCTTCTCCTGAGCTTCCCTAAAATTCGTAAAAAAATTGTTGCTGAGAAAATCCGCCCATTTGAACTGAACCCCTTTCGCACACTGCTCCGTGAGTGTAATGACAGAGGCTGGCACCTCGTATGCATGACATTTCCTCATGAGCTTACTGGCCAGTAGCTGGGTGGTGATGCACACCCCTCATTCTTTGATGCTGGCTATTACATATCCTCGCTTCCACTTTTCCAACTTATATTTAGCCTTCATGGCTTCTGTGAGGCCTACGTCACTACTCGTTCCAGCTATGTCTGCAGGATCATTCACTTTAGTAGGTAGCTGGGAAATTCGGTGTATTAAATCTATCGTGATGGGAATCGGTTCCTCCATCCAGACGCATCATGTACTAGACATAGTAACTATTGGATAACAAAAATTGTGATGTCCGAGTGGTGATAGTGGGGTATCCACTTCAGATTGAGTAATCCCACCTTCTCCACACCCCATAACCACTTCTGCTATAGTACCAATTGTGGGAACTTCTTACTGTCTGCGAGATCCCAATCCTCAAATTTGATATTCGGTACCCAACCCAACGGCAGACCGTCGAACCTTATTTCGTCTGGAAGAAGCAAGGTCTGGAGCGTACCCTTCGTGGCTTCCAGGTCCTTCGGTATCTTGGCCGTTCCTTTCCACAGAGAGATATATGGTGGTAGCATTATCATCGAAGATGCTTGAAAAACATTTTCCTCTTCCTCATCCTGTGCTTCAATTTGAGCGATCAGGGCTTGTAACTCTTCCTCTTCCTCCTCTAGTTCAGTGGTGATTTCTTTGTCCTTTTCTTCCATTGACAATTTATTGAATCGGGGTGATACGCAGACTGGCCCCTTAGTCTGCTTTTATTTCTGATGTTGCAACATGCGTGGGGACTTTGGAACCTTTGGGGCAGCAGCTGCCTCTCCTAGCTCCTCCTAAGTTAGATAGGGCTCTTTCGTGAACCTTACTCTGATTCTCATGGTTTCTATCCTGAATTCGCTCGGGGACGTACTCACAGGTAGGTAGGTAGGTGGGTGCTTGCTACTCTGTATTGGATCGAATCTCTAATATCCAAGGGTTATTGTGGGGTTACCCCAATGGTTTTTATAGGAACTTGTGAATTTTATTTCGACCCTTCCCTCCACCTCTGAGTCATTAATATCTTCTTGGCGGCAGATATTTTCGTATGTCGCTTGGAATTCCTGTCTTAATGGCCAGCCGCCCACTCCTTTCTGTCATAAATCGGACTTCTTTTCATGAACAGTGACATCAACGGTCACCTCCCAGCCTTCCTACGTGGCAGTGCAACCTCTTCTACGCGACCACGATCTTGCTGACTGACGGTTCCTGCGTGGAACCTCCTTTCCGTGCAGCTCTCCTGCAGACTTGTTTATAGTCCCACGCCTCCTTTCAACTAATGGGAGTGCTGAGACTGTGCTTTCTATAGAAAGTCAGGTGGTCACACCCCACGTGTGACACTGTTGCTTCCCTACTAGCCTGGGCTGTGGGCATCCTTTGAGTACCTTTGTATTTGGTAGCACATCGCGTTCTACACTCCTTTGCTCAGTAAGGTGCAGTCGCAGCCATGATAGCAAGGTCGCAGCTTGTTCTAATGCATTAGGAGGGCTGGCCAGGCCTGGTCCCCTTAGTTCCGCGCGGTGCACTTGTGCGATTGCGGTATTCAGTTTGCTGATTTCTTCATTCAATGTCTCGCTTTTCCTCCTTAGCCGTGCCCATTCTTCATCGAGTTCGTGAAGTTTCAAGCTCTCACGCCGAATGGCTTCCTGTAACTACCGAATTCCTTTACTCCAGTCTTTGCATCCTCTCCGAACTGTGGGGGCTGTGGTCTGGGGAGATTCCGCTTGTCTTATCAATGATAGGATTTCCTTTGCCATGGAAAATTTTAGGGGTGAATTTTCGCCCATAGGCGAAATTAAGGGGTTTTAAATTTTTAGTGGACAAATATTTTGTATCGTAGTACATTTTTACAAATCGCCTCAAATACCCACCTTATTTTAAGGGAGAGGGTAGAAAAGGTAAATTTAGCCCTTGAAATTAGGAGTTACACCCTTCCGTTCACCCTAATTTTCAAGAATAGGTTTTATTTAAGTGAATCCTATGGGCCAAATACCATATTTATAAAAGAGGTATGGTAAATTAATAAAAATATAAATAAATGAGAGGTATGGTAAATAAACAAAATTTTTTTATATTTACTCCATAAGTCACCTTATATACATGCAAGGGTGTAAACAAATAAAACTATAAATAAAGTGGAGGTATGGTAAATAAATAAAACCTCTTTTTATACTTACTCCAAAGGTATGGTAAATAAATAAAATATAAATAAACTAGATGTATGGTAAATAAATAAAACCTCTTTTTATATTTAGTCCATAACCCTCTTTCTATTTATGAAGGCTCAAAAAAGAGGTTTTACTTAAGTGAATCCTATGGGCCAAATACCATATTTGTAAAAGAGGTATGGTAAATTAATAAAAATATAAATGAACGAGAGGTATGGTAAACAAATAAAACATTTTTTTTTTATATTTACTCCATAAGTCACTTTATATTCACGAACATTCAAAAAATGCATTATATTTAGGTGAAACCTATGGGCAAAATACTATGGGCCAAATACCATGGGCTAGATTATTATTAATGCCATGCAAAAAACATTATTAACCCTAATATTAGTATTAATAAAAATAAAAATGGCACATGGTATTGACCCATGGTATTCACTTGGAATGTGGCCTATTTAAATGGGGGAATTAAACCAGCATAGATCCATCTTTACTCTGGATCTACTAAGCCCCGAGAGGGATCAAATATTGTGATATGCAAACTAGCATAGAGTGAAAAAATATCCTCTCGGGGCTTGGTGGATCAAGAGTAAAAATGGATGTTGTAATTTAATGTATGTTAAACATTTTAACTTTGTTAAAATAAAAAAATAAAATAAAAATCAACTATTAGTTTTTATAATTTTTATAAATTACTAATAGTAATTTTTACGCTCCAGGTTTATGATAACCCACGGTAATACCAAGATCTTACAAGATTTTATAATTGAGTAAAATATTCGCTAGGTGAGAGACTCGCCAAAAAATTATATATACATATTATATTATTGATAAAGTCGTCGTACCAAACACAAAATTTTCCAATCCACTTGTCCATTCCCTTGCAAAGGTCCAATTTTAGGACATTCACTTTCAAATTGGACAATTTAACTGAGTAAAGACCTTTTGTGTCACCGCAACAACATCATGTATATTCCTATCTTGTAGGAAGCTAAATTGTTCTTCATAAATGTAATTGTTAAGGATTGGATTGATCTGTTTTGTAATCACTTTATAAATCGACATATAAATCAAATTTGAACATGGTATTGATATGTAATCATAGAATGAAATCCCATATTGTATTTTAGGATGAGACAGATAAAGAAGAAATTAAAGGAACCTAGAATCCTATTGATCATTGTGACTCCTTGATTTTCTTTAGAAGGTCCTCCTTGATCATATCATAAAAAACCAAGTAAAACTCTACCAAAAGTTCATCATGACAGAGAACTTGGATTTTTGCATGGAGTTAGGAGCATCCAATATTTCCTACTGTGAAACTACCTTCAAGAGAGATTCATTCATCTCCTATGATATAACAATGGGAAATTTCATCACCACTCAAGGATTTCCTAAATTAGGCTTCCTTGGGGGGAAAGAGGAAAGTGTGCTAAAATATATTACCCATTCTAATGGTGTATCCTTGAAAGGGTGGAAAAGAAAAATATATCGCTGAACTGTTCCTAATAGTTTTTATATGCTTCCTCATATTTTCATACTGTTGAAAACTTTTTATATTTTTCTTACCTGAGGCAAGCCAGATTGCCTTACTTTTGATGCACCACCACTCTTCCCTCTTCATTAGGTGAATGCACCTTTTTTCCTCTAAAAATTTCAATTGGGCCAAAGTTTCAAAAGAGGGAGGATTTGATCCCAAGGAAGTATATATTCTTTCAAATCATTATTCTAACTCTATGAGTCAAACTTATTTCTTAACATAATATTTCTTCTCGCATTATTTTGACACTTGTTTAACTAAAGCTAGATTTTCCGCTAACTATTTCATGATGAATAAATATCCTAAAAGGCTCAAATGCTTCCATGAACTCTGATCATAGCATGGTAGTCCTCCTCCTCTAACAATGTGTGGATGAAATGAAAGGGGATCACCATATCTCTCTACATGTTAGATATTTGTAGCATAATAGGCTAATGATTAGATGTACCACCAGAGATCACCATATATTTGAAAGAGAGACTAGAACTCATCAAATTTCATGACAGTAATAAATAGTCTAGATGCTTGGATACCTCACTTCCACCATATCTCCCATTAATCTAAGTGGGCACAAGTTTGTTTGTTTCAATATCCTTCAGATGGTTCTTTAAAATGAATTTTGCAAAAAAATAATGCTAAGGATCTATTCAGGGATTAGTTCCTAGACTGAACTTGCAAAGAAATGGTAAAGTTGATATTACCTCCAATAATAGTATTTTGATCCATTAGAGCCAATGTAGCAGCCAAATCCTCCTAATATGGAACACGTTCATCATAGGGACCACAAATATCTATAAAAGAAAAAGGATAATCTAAATCTTTATGAAGCATTATGATCAAAAAAGGAAGAGGGAAATGGAGTCATGGATGTGGCTTTACACCGGTGACTCCATTGTATGATCATCCCTCCTGACAAACCTTTAGAATCTAAATGGAAAAAATGTACAAATTTTAAGCATGACTTCGAGAATCTTTTGAGCCCTAATACAATTGGACATGGTCTCTTCTATCATGATAATGTCTGGTTCTATAGACACCAACAATGTTTCAAGGGCTAACTTCTTTCGGGCACCCCCCAAACCCCTTTAATTGAAAGAGAGGATGGTCATCGATTTCCTTCCACCAGAGAATCATTCACACTAAGGGCCCTATATACGGATATCTATATAGCCTTTCAAATCTGTATATTGGCCTTTAAATTTTCTTTTTGAAGGTTAGATTTCCCTCCTTCCTAGTTGTGTGAGGGTGGATTTCTATCTAATCCACCACAGGATAAGGGAGGCTCTTTTAGATCCTTCCTAAGGTGTAGGGTGTAAACCATTTTCTATTGCGTAGGGAATAGTATGTACGGGTTATGAGGGGAGGGGGGGAATGAATTCCTACCAAATTGGTGGGGAGTGGTAGAGTAATAATTGAGGAGTTATTGGGATTTGTAAGCACAGATTGGGGGCTAGAGGGATTCATAGGGAAGATCATAGGGAGATGCCTGCTATAGGGGAAGTGAGGGGGAAGACCTGGGAATTAAGATACGAGAGGTAGTGGATGATTGTGTCTTAGGTAGAGGGGGGTCCATAATGCCCAGATCAACTCTTGGAGAACAATAAAAATCATTATCAAATGGCGATTCCTTTTTCCTTAAATCCATAACATCTATAGGACCAAAAGGTGTTTACCACTAAGAAGCAACTTGTGTTAGAAAATTATATATTACAGAGCAATGGAACACATAAAATATATTACAGAAATATAAACACATAAAACAGATAAAACAAGAGAGACAAAAATATACATGGTTCACGCAATTTAGGCTATGTCCATGGAGAAACAACCAGTCGTTCCTTTTATATTATCCATCAAACTGAAGAGATACAACCTAAAATAGATCCGATGTAATTCCCTCTTCTCTCTTGCTCAATCTCCTCTCTCTTTCTCACTCAGAATGCAGATCTACATAGACGCAATACAATTCCATCATATAAAGTAAGGGGTTTCCTTCTAGGGTAAAAAACCCTAAATTAAACATAACTTTTCCCGTCATATCTTCGCCTAATGGATGACCCAAATTGATTACGAAATTGCTGTCACATTCGAACTGAGGTCTAATGCAATGATACCTTTGGATAAAGAAGATAATTAGGTTCCACACCCAACAACTTGGGCTTGTTGATGAGGGCCTTGTACATGGCATAATTTATGAATATGCCCATCTTTGTGCAGCTTTGGCAGTAAAAAGGGACTTTTTAGCAGTCCACTCTCTGAATCAATGTAGACTATTCATTTTTAATGGTTAGCTTGGCCACTGTGCTACCTCTTAAGCATAAATTGACCTGTATCCAATCCATCTGATGAACCTCCATCTCTTACCACCCATACTCTACACACACAAAAGATACAATATTATCTTCGATTTCCCTGATTACTATAGACTTCAATAATGTAGAGACAACCTTAGCAGTAAAGCCTAAATGCAGAGTGTACCAACCAAATCCCTCATGGGTTCGAAATTTACTGACCATGCTTTGAAATACAAACTATCTTTGCCCCAATTCCACCTCTAATCAATTATCAACACACAATATTTTTTTGACCTAAGAATGAAGGTTATCCACCCCTTACGAGTATATGACAAGTTGGAACATACCCTCGAATGGTTTCCAAGGCCAAAGAAACCCACTTTCTTAACAAATCAACTTAAAGGATTTGACACCAAAACGGATAACCAATTTTTTTCCTTTGTTATCCATAATGTGGTCTACAATGATTTCTTTCCCTACAATTAGACACACCATCTCCATCTGCTTCTAAATGCATCTTCCTTCTCACTACAATGACACGAATCCATGCTTCCTAGAAGGGGTCTCATACCCACATAAAGATATTGACGTAGAAGGAAATACATTTTTTTCATGGAAAGAAGAAGGAGATGAGAGGTGTGGGAAAGTATGGGGTAGAGGTGCCAAGAATAAATAAATCCAAAGGATGTGCATGTAGACTATTACCAAGGATGAAGAGGGAATAGAAAGAGGTGGAAGGAGGCCTAACATCATAGGAATGTGTTTAAACCCCCAAGGGAGGTGTATATTCATGCTAGCCATGGAAAATTGTTTTGTGTGCAAGACTACTTCTACAGTCAAACAATTACATTCCTCTTTCCTTCATTTGGTAGAACACAAAAAACAACTACGATGACAAATGGAGGTACATTCTAAGATAGACACTTTGGATTCTAAAATAGAATAATTTTAATATTTTAACTGTAAATTTATTATATATTAAAATATAAATAGTTATATTTCAAATAATTTCTTTCGAAATTGAAAAAAATAATAATAAATAAATAATTAAATTATTATTTGTCAATTATAAACAATAAAAAATGGAGATATTTAAACACTAATGATAAATATTGATAATTAGTGCCATATAAGTAGCAGACATAAAAGAATAAGTATTCCAAGAATATTTAAAGCCATGATAAACATCATTTTGCAATACCTATATATATTCATTTTTCATTTAAATAAATCTAATCATATTTACATGAGAAATATAAATAGCCACTACTTGTGTGAAGCATAAAGAGGGTCTTGTATTTGAGCTTGGTGAATTTAATGAGATATTTTATGTAAGTATATTTGAAAGGATATTCCATGTAACTTTCTCAAAATACTAGCGATCCATCTTAACTGTGTCAAGAGGGATCAAATCTCTTAGGGTGCAAACCTCTTTTTTAAGTGCAAAACTTGAGGAAAGGTTTTCACCTCCAGATATATGATCCCTCTCAGTGCTTGATAGATCTAGGCTTAAGATGGATCGAGGCTAGTTTTAGTCATGCATGATCACATAAACTTTTTATTTTATCTCTTTCTTTAATATTTATTTTGAATGCAAAGCGATAATGTGACAATGTTGAAAGATAGAAAATGTGAATAATAATAATATTTTCAATTACAAATAGTATTCATTGTGATCAATTTCAAACTATTTTCTTCTATTGTTCTTATTGTCACACATATTAGTCTTTCTAGCTTTTCATATCGATCGTATGAAAATGTAGTTGAAATTGTAGAACATTCAAATCTCTAACTCGAGCTATTGTAGTAAATGTCATACCTTGTCTCTCTTGCTCTCTAGTATTAATAGTATCTTTCTCTAAAGTGAATCATTGTGACTTATGGAGTGCTAAACCCAAGTAATTTTAAATTGTTGTTGTTTCCTATTACTTCATTTGAATGCAAAGTGACTAACAATGGTGAATGCTGGAAAATTGGAATAATAAGAATGTAGTCAATTAAAAATAGTTTATAAATTCAAGAAGCAAACATTTCAGGTAACATGAAAATTCAAGTATTTTATTTATGGTTGAATTACCATAACACAGAAATCAATGCACATCATCAATATTTTTTTGTACTTAGAGTGAAATCAATGCACACTATTAATCTAATTACTTTGAAATTATGTACATCATACATCTAGCTACATCAAATCAAAAATCAAGATCTACACTTAAATCAGTGCATCTAGTGCAAGAGACAAATAAGATTAAAAATCAACAACTACACTGAAATAAATGCATCTAGTGCAAGCAATCAAATAGGATTAGAAATCATCAACTTCACTAAAATTAATGCATCACATACAATCAATCAAATACAATTTGGAATCAACTTCTTCATTGATATCTATGCATCTATGTTAGTGAAAAACTAAAATATTCATAAGATAAAAGAGTTTGTCTCCCTCTCTCTCTATGTCTCTCTCTTCTTCCCTCTCCCCCCAACATTTATATCTATATCTCCCTCCATCTCTCTTTTTTTTGTCTCTCTATCACACCCCCCAAACACACACTCTCTCTCCATATCTATCGATCTCTCATACTCTCGCTCAATCTATATCTCACTTCATTATATATTATAATATTAATATCCATAACTTTGAAATTCAATATTCGTGCATTTATATTATAATATTAAAAATAAATATTATATAAAACCTCTTTATCATAATATATATGGGAAATTATTTATAACATTAATATATATCCTAATATATCAAACTTAGTATTAAATTAAATTTTAATATATATAAATTATTTAAAGTAAAAATATATATATATATATATATATATATATATAATATATATAAAGCTTGATGAGGATTTTTAAAAGATAAATAATGTTAAAGAAAGATAAAATCAAAACTTGTGGGTTTTTTCACATATCCATTTAAGTTTAAGTAATTTCATAATTAAGCTTGGGTTGTCCAAGTCCGGAGTTTATCTTTCATTATTTACATAAGCGATTGAGCTTACCCAAAGAAAATAAGTAATAAAGAGGGTTGGAAAAGGAACAATTTTATTGCAACATATAGTCTATCTCGTCTATCCTATTGGGTTAGGTCTTACGTATAAGCATTTACAATTTACTTTAATCTATGTCATTTTCACGACACTATTGTTATTTGCCAACAAATATATGGCTATTTATTTTATGGAATCACATAGAATCATGAAGTTGAGCAAATCCTAATATTAATAGATTTCAACGCAAAATCACAAATATATTTGAATAGCTCACATTCACACAAAATCATAAATAGTATTATTATTATTTACAACCTATTTACTTTTTAAGTGGAGCAAGCCCAAATATATAGAAATCAAGTGAGTGCGAAGAAGTTTAACAAATGCATAGAGAATGAATCCAGTTAATCTAGCAATGTGGTGTAATTGTTGTATTAATCAATTTTTAGTTTTTTTATAAAAGGGTTATTGTCATTTTTTAAGATAGACATTTATTTGTATTGATTAATTAATTTTTTTTATTGGACATGTGTCAACTCTAATTGTTGTATTAATCAATTTTTAGTTTTTTTATAAAAGGGTTATTATCATTTTTTAAGATAGACATTTATTTGTATTGATTAATTAATTTTTTTTATTGGACATGTGTCAACTCCATATAGAATATGGATAAACTTAAACATTCGCTATAGAATGTGACTCTCACGATAATGATAATGTTTTAATTTACCTCTAATCTAATTAAGCTATATTAAAGTTATAATTTTCCTGTAACTATGAAAAGTTGTTAGCCTCAATTCAAAAAATGTTTCCATGTTACTAACAAAAAAAGCTTCATTTGAAATTATTTCAGAAAAATTGACCAAACTTTCCTCTTTGGAATGTCAACCTTTCAATGTGATGAACATAACCTAATGTTACAATATTACGAACAAAATTAAAAATAGTAATGTTTGTCCTATTACAAAATTTAGTAACATTTGTCACATTACTCATTAAAAACATTAATCAACCTACATGAACCATAGCCATATATATGCTAATTCTAATACAATTTGAAAATTAAGAATGACAACTATGCTTGATGTCATTGACAACTTTTTTAAGGAATGAACATCTAAACTAATCATTTTTCATTCTAGGCGGACTTGTCAAGTAGCCGCATAAATGAAAAGTTAAAAATGTACACGAAGTTCGCACGGCTTACACATTAAGATGATGATTTCAGCGATATCTTTCAGCTTGGTGTCGTAGGAATCCTCTAAAATAGTCTTTGTTCTTTTTATATGGTCACGAGCTTCTGACCTGGCGCTGTATATGACAACATAAACTACTGGTTTAAAATTCATTAAATATTAATTCTGAAGAGGCTGGATGTGATTCGTATCTTACAAGTGCGGGAAGTTCCCACGTATGGCCGCCACTCGAATTGGGGATGTCACCTTCCATAAAGCATGTACTTCGCTTTTCTCAAAGTAAATGGGACCCTCTCGTTTACAGACTGGTGCGTGGTATATTGCAGCATGTAATGGTCCATCTGAATCTATGAGAAAAATGTTTTTCCAAATTCATCTCTTAGAAACTACCTTGTCACATTGGAATTTTCTTAGAAGATTACGGTGGACTCTTTATTGATGTTAAGGCAATTAACGAGGAATCTTTAACCACTATTTCGATACTAGAATTATTTTAAATGATTACAGTGGACACTATATTGAATATTTAAAATGATTAGTGGACACTATATTGAATTTAGTGCAACACTTGAGGAGACTTTCCGTTAATAATCGATCTTCTCTGGTTGTCTACGCTGCTCTTCTCTTTCTTTTTTAAGTTATGGATTTAAAATTAAAAAAAAAAAAAAGGCAATTTGGTTGAAATAAGGATTATCGAACCAATCAACCAGATTCTATACGCAGCCTAGTCTATAATGTTATAGACAATCTTTTTCCTTTTGTAATAATTCTTGAAATTTCCAGCACGAAAAAGCGTTATATGTTTTATATTCATAAAGGAGAGATATACAGTCACATTTAATAGAGAAGTAAAGATTGCAGCAGTGCAGATGAGTTTTCGAGCCAAATTCGAAGCACATCCACGTGTAAATGTAAAAGGTAATCTACGATTCTTTCCTTTTGTTATAATAATTGTATTTTTTATATCATTTTTCAATAATAGCAGCGGGATTGCCTGCCAAACTGCCTAAGTGACAAAAATATTCATTAAAACGATGGAATAAATTACTTCATTTTCGTCGGATCGCATGTTATCACCTCCGTCCAACTACTACAAATGTTGGACGGTGAATCCACCCAGCAAATCACCATTCCCCAGATCTGTAAGGTTAGTCAAACTGGAGAGGTTTATTAAGTGATGCAGGACAAGTCGGCCATAACCACATACCTACCCCTGAAGCTTGATCGCTGGTTTAAAAAGACTCGTAAAAGTGTCTTATCCCAGTCGGTCATTGGAATCTGGTTTCCAAAAGCATTCTAGCATTCAAAAATGGACAGCTTTGTCGTGAAGAAATATTAAATAGGTGAACATCCTCGACGGGAAGAGTCATGCTAGCCGTCTCCAACTCCTTTACCATTCACAGTATTTGAACCAAAACACAATTATAAATATAAATATTTTGCTCACCTTGCTTGTACCATTAAAAGTCTAAACACTATATATAGCTAATCCTGCTCTCAGCTACTATCGTATCAGGAAAGACCAGCCCTTCTCTGCAGACAAACTAGCATCATCCTCTCCTCCTTGCAACACATTTGTCTTGCGTGTTCGGATCTCCGTCCCGTCTCTCGACCATGACTCAGGCGCTGCTCAGGAAACGCGGCCGTGATCTCGAGGCTCTGCCGGATTCTATAGACGTCCAGGAGCGGAAACGTTTCCACGGCGAAGAAACAGACGGGTTTCTTCATCTACTGCAATTAAATCAAACTTTAGCAGAAGACGACGAAGAAGATGGATTCTCTCCCAGTGAGGAGGTCGTAAACAGAGTCATGAGAAGCCTAGAGGAAGAGATTGCCACGACATGTTCCACTTCTTATCCTTCCCCTAACTCCGGGAATAATTTTGCGGCGACTGATATTTCTAGCAACCAGGAAGGCCTAACCCGAGATACGGATTCGGGGGTTGATCTATTTTATCTCCTGGAGGCTTCAGATGAGGATCTCGGCATTCCTCCGAGCCCCGTTCTAGACTTAACGGAAGAATTCTGTCGATCTTCAGAGAAACCATCAGAGGGGTCGTCGGGGAATCTGAATCTTATATCCCTTTGTGAAAATTGGCACTGCGTGGATGACTTCGAAAACTTTCAACAGTTCGAGTTGTACAATCATGCCTGGGATGCGACCCATCTTCAGGATCACCTAAAGAGAGATTTTGTCAGCCAGGTCATGTTATTTGATGGTGAATTTTTTCCATCTGCTTGAAGACTGTAAACTGCTGGTGGCTTTGAATGAACGCAACCTTTCCTTATTTCTGTGTAGTCGGTTCTTCAATCTGGTGCAGATGAGAAATAGCTGTAGTAGACAAACAATAGTTGTAGCGTTAAAAATTTCTTTGGTACCTTTCATAGAAATTATGCTGCATAGTTTTTTGCATTCTTACAGATTTGGTATCTCCGATAAATTGTCAATACCGTTCAGATTATTCTAAACTATGGTATAATTCATCAGAAATTCGTTTTCCTGGATTTTCGTGGAAGAAACAAAACTAAAGATGATATCCATCCAGAATGTTTTATCCCTAACATCTCAGTTTAGGTTTGTTAAAAGTTTGCTAGCACTTCGTACTAATCCCAATTTTCAGTTACTTTATTCCCAGCGATACGCTAATAGCTTTTGTTTAATGCTTTAAGGTAAGGATTAACTGTTTTATTAAAGGCGAATTTTATATACGATCCATATATTTGAACAGGTCGAAAACAAACATTCTCTAGTTATTATAATAGCTTTCTTTCAGTTTCAAATTCAACCCTTAGCGCGAATCTGCGACATTGACGATGGCCTCATCCTCCTTATGTTCAACGAAGGATAAAACAACAACGGGAGGAGGGCAAATCTTTCACTTACTTGAAAGGAAATGCGCCAGATGTTGCCAAGTACATTTTAATATTTGCTTTATTTTTTAATATCTAGGAAGCACTTCTGCAGGGTCCATGTAATGGCCCCATACAAAATATTATGGTCATTCAAGATCGATGCATTCGTTGATAAAAAATTTGACACTCATCATAAACAATAGATATTTCATCTACCAACCAATCATATTTTATAACATGGAGTTGGATTAAAGATATTTTAATACTGTCTCTAGAATATCTGTAATCGAGGTTTCTTTCTGTCTGCGAGTGTGCAGGTTTTGGTTGTGTTAGCTTTGTGTGCATCTACACACTAGTTTCACCCAGAGCATTTTTTCCTTGAATTCCCAGTGTATCTTCCCGTTTTCCCTTCAAACAGATTCAGAAAACATTAGCATATTTCTTCTTACCTGCTTTAACCACCCTTCACTTATTCTTTTCTTAAACTTGATTTGATATCAAGAACTGTGTACAACGCTGCGTCTGAACAGTTTAAGCGGAGCAATGAAAACCAAGGATGAAATGGAAAGCAAAAAAATGGTCGAATCGTAAAGTTTAAAGTTCACAAAATATTTAACCAGTTAGATTCATAGATTCTATCTCTAAATACCGAACAATATGTACTTAGTCGTCCCCTTTTTAACTTAATTTTGTGGCGGAGGAATTCTTAATATTCATATGATTTCCTTTTTCTCTTCCCATCTGTTTTCCGTTTAAATTTATTATTCACGAGTGTTTCTTATTTATGATTAATTTATTCAGTTGTTTACAATTTCCTTTTGATTTATTATATTAGTTTTACATAAAAGTGGTCATAAATCATCCGACATAAATTTTAATAGGAGTTGTCTATAATGCGATTTTTTGGAGATTCCGGTGACGGAATCCGGCGGAAGAAATGAGGTTAAATCTTGATTTTTAGCAGTTAAAATGGTTTTTTAATTGCATATTTGGATTCAGCGCCCTGAAAAACCCCTGGGACCTTTTGATTGTGCAGAAACTAGCTATCAAACTTGGGATTCCAATAAATTGCTACCGGATTTTGACCGGAAAAATCCGTCGGAAAGACTCAACTGCATTTTAATATATATTCCATGATAAATAATGCACAATTAAATTAAATTAAATTAAATTAAAATGAAATAGATATACCTAAATTAAAAATGAAAAAATAAATTAATTTAAACCTGTATAAAACAAAATATTATTGAATATAAGATCAATTTTTTTTAAGTGGAAATAATATTATTGAATATAAGATCAAATTTTTTTAAGTGGAATTTTAAAAATAAATATAGATCAGTCATTTACAATTTTATCATTTTTCACATCTTTTATATAGTAATTCTTTTTTTTAATTTCTTTTTTCTTCTTTTCCTCTCTTTTCCCAGTTTACTTTTCATTTATAGTATTTAGTATTTTTTAGTAAATTTTAAATTTCTAATATTAATATAATATTAATTTATAAAGTAGTTTATTTTAAATAAGTTTTCCAAATTTTAATTCATTATGAAATAAAAAGGAGAATTATTACTATTAATTACCAAATTTTTTTAATAGTTATTAAAATTTGGTTTTCAAAAATTTATATTTTCAATTTAATTAACAACATGTCAATGACTACAATTATCAAATTCTATCTTCTTTTCACTTGGTTTCTATTTATGAAATTACTTTATTATATTTTGTTTTTTTATAAACAAATAAAACAAATTCTAATATAAAATATATCGTAAATTAAGTGTTTTATGATTAATGTTTTTAATATTTACTAAATATTTAATTTATATAACTATATTAACTTATCATTTGTTATTCTTTCTTTATCAATTATTACATTTATAAGAAATATTTTGGCCTAAATCACTAAATATCTGTCAACGCGTTTCGAAGCATCTAGTGTGGTTCATCATCAGGACAAGTTGAAGAAACAGATCCAGCTTAGCATGTTAAATAGTCTAAGCAGAGCCTCCAACTGCTAACTTGACCAACGACTAATTTTGACTAAGCGACCAATATACAAAATAAATTAAAATGGTGTTACTTAAAAAGATATTAATAATTAAAAATTATAGTTATACTGATTTAAATGGGAATTAGTTAACAAAAACGAACCTTTCTTATTATATATATATATAGTTATATAGTATATATGGTTATATATTAAGATTTAAAAGTTTAGTTAGAAATAGATAAATTAAGCCAACTCAAATATCTCTATATAAAAAAATAAATAAAATAAAACAAAATATTAAGAAAAGTAGAAGGTATAAAAGGAAAAAATATTTTAAAAAATAAATAAATTAATTAAAATTAATAAATAATAATAAAATAAATTAAAATAACGAAAATAACTATTCAGTTAACCAAAAAATTATAATAAATAATAAATAAATAAATAATTAAAAATTAAAAGATAAAAAACAAAAACAAAAAAAGCCGTATGATAATAATAAAAAAAATAATAAATACTAACGAGAAAATACTATCAACTTAAAAAAAAAAAAACCAAGCGAGCGACACAATCTAAAAAGCAGAAGGATAAGAACAGGATCAAGAGAAAACTACACAGATAAAAGGAGAAACCCTAGGAGGAAGGAAAAGACAAGGCTCCAAGGAAAAAGAAAAAGATCCACGAAATAAAGGGAAACATTGAAAGCTAGAAGCAACAAGACTAGGAAGAAAGGGCAGGGATTTAGCAGCTACTGATCTTCCAGCCATCATCTCTATTGAGATTGTTCGGCCTTCTTTCAATTTCAATAGCTTCCCTGAATTTACAGTGATGGAACTGTGCAACCTTGGCAATAACCTTGGCCTCCTCTGATGCTTGGTCTTTTCCGCATGCTCTGCTAATGCTGAAGACTTGGTTCTCCCATGTCTTAGGTCAGCTGCATGTTCGTTGATCCTTTGATGGATGGAGCGCCCTGTTTCCCCGATATAGGGGTCCCACAAGAAAAGGGATCAAGTAGACACCCTTCATGTCTTTAGGGTCAATAGGATCTTCCACCGATCGGAGGGATTTGCGAATAGTGTTGAGAGGCTTAAAGGTTGAGGGAATATTATACTTCCTAAGAATTCGACCAATCTTGTCCGTGGTTCCCTAGACATAGGGAAGATGGACACCTAGCCAACACTCTTTAGGCTCTTTTTTAATTAATGAGTTTTTAGAGGCTTTAAGGAAAGTCTTCTGACCATGGCGCCACAAAGACATTAAGGAGATGGGATTTCTCCCTATCGAAGCTCTCCCTATCAGAAATCCTCAGGGCACGAGTAATGAGGGTGTTAAAAACACCTAACTTTTGAGCAAGGAAATGATGGGAATCAGCATGAAGATACTGGTCAATATGCATTTTCTTCCGGAAGAAAATGCATACTGACCAGTATCTTCATGCCGATTCCCATCATTTCCCTGCTCAAAAGTTGGGTGTTCTTACCACCCTCACTACTCGTGCCCTGAGGATTTCTGATAGGGAGAGCTTCGATAGGGAGAAATCCCATCTCCTTAATGTCTTTGTGGAGAATGGCTATAGTAGGCACCTAGGTCAGAAGGCTTTCCTTAAAGCCTATAAAACCTCATTAATTAAAAAAGAGCCTAAAGAGCGTCGGCTAGGTGTCCATCTTCCCTATGTCCAAGGAACCACGGACAAGATTGCCCGGATTCTTAAGAAGTATGATATTCCCTCAACCTTTAGGCCCCTCAACACTATTCGCAAATCCCTCTGATTGGTGAAAGATCCCATTGACCCTAAAGACATGAAGGGTGTCTACTTGATCCCTTGTTCTTGTGGGACCCCCTATATCGGGGAAACAAGGCACTCCAACCATCAAAGGATCAACGAACATGCAGCTGAGCTAAGACATGGGAGAACCAAGTCTTCAGCGTTAGCGGAGCATACAGAAAAGACCAAGCATCAGGTTTGTATTAAAGAGGCCGAGTTTATTGCCAAGGTTGCGCAGTTCCATCACCGTAAATTCAGGGAAGCTATTGAAATTGAAAGAAGGCCGAACAATCTCAATAGAGATGATGGCTAGAAGATCAGTAGCTGCTGGGTCCCTGCCCTTTCTTCCTAGTCTTTTTGTTTCTAGCTTTTGATATTTCCTTTTATTTCGCGGATCTTTTTCTTTTTCCTTGGAGCCTTGTCTTTTCCTTCCTCCTAGGGTTTCTGCTTTTAGCTTTGTAGTTTTCTCTTGATCCTGTTCTTATCCTCTGCTTTTTAGATTGTGTCGCTCGTCTGTTTTTTTTTTTTTTAGTATTTTCTCGTTAGTATTATTATTTTTTATTATTATTAGTATTATATATATATATATATATATATATTATATATATATATAATATATATATTATATATAGTTATTTTATTTATTTATTTATATTAGTTATTTATTTATTTATTTAATTTATTTATTTTTATATTTTTTCTTTTATAACTTTCTACTTTCTTTACTTTATTTATTTATTTATTTTATTTTATATATGATATTTTGAGCTGGCTTAATTTTATCAATTCTAACTAACTTTTATCTTAAATTACCTTATATATATATATTATTATATAAGAAAGGTCCTTTTATAACTAATTCCCATTTAAATATAGTATAACTTATAATTTTAATTATTAATATCTTTTTAACTAACACCATTTTAATTTATTTTATATATTGGTCACCTAGTATAACTAATTTCCATAATAATTTTTATGGCCCTAGTCCTACAGTCAAAATTAGTCGTTGGTTAAGTTAGCCATTGGAGGCTCTACTTAGATTATTTAACATGCTAAGCTGGATCTGTTTCTTCAACTTGTCTTGATGATGAACCACACTAGATGGTTAGAAATGCGTTGACAGATATTTTCTGCATGTGATTTACACCAAAATATTTCTTATGAATGTTATGAATCAGAGAAGCCTCAATTCAACCAATTATTACATTGATTGCAATTCACATTTCTTGAATATATTTTTGGAAGATATAATATTACAATTATTAAAATTATTTTAATTTAATTCTTATTAGTGTTTATTAGGGAGGTAACATCCATATCGCCGATCTTCTTATTACAAGTCCAAGTTCAGTTCATTTGTTTTCCATTTTCGTTGATCCATGTGCTCAGTTTTATATTAAGATTTGTACAATGATATTTTTCTATTTTAATGTTGCATGTGGTTTAAATATTTGAGCTTAACATCATCCAATACCTTTTGTCCAAACTCGTTCGTATTCAAAATATTAGTTTGAGACATTCCGAAAGGGGGTTTGATCTTAACATGATACCGCATAATTTTTCACATGTCATTGTCTCGTTGCTTAAACCGTGTCGAAAGGCTTCTTGAACTCTCATTTGGATTACCATTTCTTTCTATTTTGATATTTCTAAATGAATAATACTTTCTCTATGTTTAAATGATATATTTTGAGAATTTGTAACATTTTTTCATAGAAGGGCATATTTATTTATTTATTTATTTTTATTTTCTTAAGTACGAAAAAGGCATGATTTTGTATTAATATTGGCTGAGTTACATAAATTACTATTATCTGGCAAAGCTATAGTAGAAACAAAAATATAGACGCAACAAGTCTATGAAAAAGTCACCATAGAGCAAAACCTCCTAAGAACAGTGTGAGGAGAGGAATAGAAATATGTGACAATACATAGGAATATCTATGAAATCAGTATACAACACAAAAGGCTAGGCAAGAGTTATAAATAAATCCATGTTGGTATAGAAACACCTTTTGCAAGGAGAAAAAACTCACGTCGCAGAGGACACCGTGAGGAATGCACTGGCCAAGCAAGATGAGAAAGGAAAAATAGTAAGAGAAAGAAGCAGATACCGATTATGTTCCGGGGAGAGAAAAATCCTCTATATGATAAGTAATATTACCCAGAAGAATGTCCATTTTCCATTTACCCAGCTATAGTAGGAACCCTTTCTTTGACAAACTGTCTGCTTGTACATTTTGTGATCTGTCCACATGTTGAATAGAGTAATCCTTTTTTCCTTTCTAGAAAAAATCAATTTTGTTCATCCATCCTGTTAGTAATTGATTTTTTATGGAAAGTTTCCCTATGACATGATCAATTACAATTTTAGAATCTCCATAGATTTGAAAGGTCGGAATGTTAAGGGAAGTAATAAGATATAGGAGACTTGAAAGTGCCATTACTTAAGCTTTTTTATTTCTACCTTCTCCTCCAGTGAATGTAGAAATTCTGATGTTCATTCATAAAGATGAAAATACCATAGGCACATATCCCGTTTTGCGTTGCCCCATCAAAAAAAGCCCTGGGAATTCCGACTGAGAAATATTTTGTTTCCTTACTTTGCCTTTACAATGTTTGATCTGAGGCAAATAAGAGTTATAAAGAGAGATGATCTTGTAGAAAATTAGCTAAAAATCTTCCTGTTCCTCTACTTCCAGATTGTCCAAAATGCAATTTGTGGGATGGATCTCCGTGAGGTTTTCTGTGCACTCCACCATTCAAGTGAGTCTTTAAGAGAAGAGTGTTTTATATAACTGAAACTGAAATAAGACGATAGTTTCCTCCATACCTGAGAGGTGATGCTGCAATTAAGGAACATATGATAGTTATTTTCCTCATCATCTTTACAGATTAAGCAAAAACCTAGTCCTGTCCATTGTCTCTTTTGCAGATTTTCCCAAGTGAGGTTTTTATTGTGGTAGACTAGCCAGGAGAAAATAATAATTTTTCTAGGTACACCTGTTTTCCATAATGGATAAGGGAAGAGACAATCTGAGAGAGAAAGTTGACTCCTGGTTAAGGTTAAATAGGTTTCATCAACCCTTATGTTTTCCTTCCCCCTTTTCCCCTCCAGGTGAAGAAATCATGTTTTTCGATGTGGCAGAAATCGATATTCCTTATGACCATCAGAGTCTTGTTCCAGTGAAGGGCCAAATTTCCTTGTAGACCCAAATCTTGGGCTTCTTTCCATATGGGAGAAGGTCCCTGCCAGCCTACTATGACCTGACTCCAAACAAAAATCCTCGAACGATGAAAGGCATTCTTAATTTGTTGTGCTATAAAGAGATCTTTCACTGCTCTAGAAATAGGATCAAAGTCTATATACACACTATTTCCATTCTGTAAGCTCCAAGAGAGATTTTGAAGGAAAAAAGGCTCAATTTTACGAAAACTTTGCTAGATAGCAGAGCCATGTGAGGAACCTGTAGTACCTTCCCTGTACCAGAAAGAGAAATCTTTGTTGCTCATATAATTTCTTCTTATGGATCTACTCCATAAGCCATCTCCGTATATACCCCTCCATAGATATTTACATAACAGGGAAATCCCAAATTTACGAAGATCCATAATTCCCCAGCCACCTAGTTCCTTAGGAAGAGTAATATTTGAAAGTTTTGTCAGATGAAATTTCCTTTTTTCTTTACATCCACCCCATAAATTTTTTTGTCAAACTATTCAACATTTTTATAATACTGGCCAGAATGTAAAAATGGTGGGCCCAATACATAGTTAGTTGTGCTAACATAGATTGTGCTAGTACAACTCTTCCTGCCATGGATAAACACTTATTTTCCTAGCCAGATATCCTTTTGAATAAATGGTCAGTAATCAATTGCCAGTCCGCTCTAGTATAGCAAGAGGGTTTAAGATGATATCCAAGGTATTTCATGCCATCCTTTATAGCCCTTTCTTTGATGTTATACAACTCTACCATATAATCAATGATTTCCTTATCACATTCCCCATGATAGAAGATGGATTTACTTTCATTTATTTGGAGGCCAGTAGCTTTTTCAAAATTCTTGAGGATATTATAAATACATATCCAAGTGAGTCGAGAAAGCATTCTGAATATCAGTATATTGTCCACAAATAGGCTGTGAGAAATGTAATTCCTTTTGTTGATCATCATAGGACGACAATGTCCCTCGGAGATGGCCCTGTTAATATGCAAACTTAGGCAATCCATAGTGAGGATGAAGAGTAGCGGGGAGAGGGAGCATCCCTGTCTCAAACCTCTAGCAGTAGGAAAGAAGAAAGAACGATATCCATTGATAAGGATAGCAAAATTAACATTCTCGACACAAGCCATGATCCAATTTGAACAAATATGATTAAGGCCAATTTTGGAGAGCATACATCTTATAAAACCCCAATCCAAACAGTCATAGGCCTTCTTGAGATCAATTTGTAAAATTACAGCATCTAGTTTTTTTGTGTGTAGTGAGTGCAAACTTTCCTGAGTGTTTGCAACCGCATCTTTGATGTTTCTGCCTTGGAGGAAACCGTGTTGTTCCTGTGAAATAAATTTGGACAGGGTACTGTGGATTCTACCAGCAATGATCTTTGAAATAATTTTATAAATTGCACTGCACAAAGATGTTGATCTGAAATCTGAGAAAGAGCTGGCATTTTTCTTTTTTGGAATGAGGGCAATGTAGGTTGATGATATGTATTGGTGAATTTTGCCTGACATTCTTGATTCTTCGACAATACTTAGAATATCCATCTTAACTAGATCAAAAAAGTGGATGAATAATTCTATAGTCCATCCATCAGGGCCTGGACATTTATCTTTCTTAAAGGATTTCATTACAAATAAAAGTTCTTCCTCTGAGACAGGTTCGAAAAGACTATCATTTTTTCCCTCATCGAACATGGTAGGAAAAGGGTCAATACCCCAGAAGATGTCTTCAGCCATGCAGTTCTCATTTCTAATGTAGGACTTTTGGAAATAACTTACAACCACATTACAAATATCTTCCTGAGTGTGTCAAATGTTATCTTTCTCATCCTTTATCTTCCATATAGTATTAATGTTTCACCTTTGATTAGCATATCTATGGGAAATTTTTGTATTTTTGTCACCTTCCTTTACCATATAGCTCTACTTTTTAATCTCCATGAGGCTTCTTCTATGGCAAGAAGACTGTGTTTCTTGAATTCGAGCTCCTTTATATGATAGTGTAGCTTTAAAGGAAGGCAATTTTCAAACATTCTTGAGGCAATCTTGTCCAGTTCTTTCTGGATATCTTCCAGGGCCTTCCTATTAGATTTTTGCTTGCTGATTTGCCAGGGTTTGACTATGTTCCTGAGGGAAGCTAAATTGTCAGGAAGATTCTGAGAAGGAGAGGAGTAGTGAAGAGGAGAGTTACGGATCCATGAATTCTGAATGAGATCATTAAACTTAGGGTCATCCAACCAGATTCTATTAAATTTGAAAGGCAAGCCCTTTCGGATACCGTGATTTTTCCGCTGCAGAATGATTGGCCTAAGATCAGAGATAAAACAATTTACAATATCTAAATGTAGACAGCCTAGACGTTCCAATAACTTATTATGAAGCAAAAAATTATCAAGTCTTTTGGAAAGATAGGAGGGGCCAGATCTGCCATTATCCCATGTGGGGGCTATTTTAGATGGAAAAACATCAACAAAATTATGATGAAGAAGGGCCTCTTGAATAAGTCCAGCCAAAGGATCTACCTTCCTACCCCTTCCCCAAACTTCATCACCACTCATGGTACAATTTAAATCTCTAACTATCATCAATGAATCTAGCTCCATGATTTCAAATGAAATAAAACTATTCCAGAAAGAGAAACGGTCTTTATAAGGTGCATAAACATTTAGAATATGGATGGAACTGGGAATGCCGCGAAACTTTGTTGAAAGCAAGATACCAACAAAACATTTGAAAGCTTTAACCGATACCGATGCCGGCTGCCGTAAAGCAGCAAGCCCCCCCGATAGGCCATTAGACTCTATGGCTGAGATGTGTCAGGTTGGGAACATTTTCCTCAAATAAGAAACAGTTTCAGATCGTCCATGCATTGTCTCCTGGATAAGAATAATATTAGAGTGTGATGAGAGGAACAAGTCCTTTAGAGCTAGAAATTTTGGGTCTGCCCCTAGACCCCTGATATTAATCGACATGATTCGGGTCATAGAGAAAGGTCAGTTGGCTATCTTGCTCTAGGAGGCCCATGGGAAGAGAGATCAGTTATGGGAATATCTATCAGGAAATGATCCATACTTGTGTTTAGAGGGTTATTCTTCCTTCTGCAAAAATGTCTACTTCCCCTATTTTGCTTCCTCCTAACAGTGATGTTTCCAGCCGCGGTAGGGCTAATGTGAGGGGAAACAGGAAAGGTAGGTTTATGAATGGTGAGGGGTTGTAGATCAAGAGTCTTTTTTTTTAGGAGAAAATCCAGGTCACTTCCCACTGAGTTTGCAGGTGAAGAGATCGGGGAACTTGGGGGGGTAGCAGGGAGGAAAGGTTCTTTGCCTTTTGATTGGTGAGAGGCTCTAATTGGGGAAGGTGAGAGGGAGGGAACGTAAGTGATATGAGATGAAGACGGTGCATTGTAGAGAGGGTGAGGAATAGGTAATGGAGCAAGGACTTCCTAATAAGGAGAGGGTTCAAATAGGGGAGGAGAGATGGGATGAGCAGGATCCCCAAAAGGTGGTGATACAGATTTTTCTAGAAAGTAAGATGTACATGGAGCAGTTGTTGGAGTAGTTCCCTTTGAATTTTGTATAGGAGAAACATGAGGGGAAGAGAAATTTGAATTGCCTAGACATGTTGACTTCCAGACTGACACCTTCCTTATTCTTTCAGCTTCCAACTGTTTCTTCCCAGGAAAGATTGAATTTGATTGATCTGAAAACTTCCTTCCATGTAGATGACCTCCCGGATGAAATGGGCAATGATCTTTAATATGACCAGTTCTGTGACAGGTCAAACAATGGAAAGGGACCCCCCAAAGATCCAACCTCTGCTGCAAATTGATATCACCCCAGTGAAGGTCAATATGGTCGGGAAAGCCACCCCAATATTCCTTTTCAATGAGGATCCACACCACTCTTTTGTCCTTTGCCCCAAGGCATTTCGGGTCCACATAGACAAATTTCTCGATGGAATTACCAATATCTGTTAATGTATCCTTTTTCCATAATTCAATTGGAAGGCGAGGTAATTTAACCCAAATGAGTTTATTGGAAGGGGTATTATGCAGAGGATTATATCCAATATACCAGTGGTGGAGAGCCAGGAAGCTCTTACCATGAACCTAAGGTAACGTTCGAATTGTCTCAAGGTCCTCTATACTCAGAAAATGGAAACTATACCAATTTTTCATAAGCCTCACAATCGTAGGGATATATCCTAATAAAGATTTCCATTTGGATCCAAGCCAAATCCGCATTTGGGGGTCGTCCATATCAGGAAAATACCAACGTCCAATTAAAGCACGTTTCTGAAGGTCACACTGTCCAGGTTGATAATAGGGGGGGTGGTCTTTATAGGATGTTGCCTATTTTTACATCGAGGCAGATCATGCTCACCACCCTGATAAACACATGCCTGATAGGTTGATGGAGAAATAATTAAATCACCTAGCTTAGGTTGCCAGTCATTCGGGGTTCCAGATCCAACGTGGAGAATTTTCGCTTCAATGGTTGCACGTACCAGCGCGGATGAGGCATACACATTAGACAATATATACATCAGGGTCCCACAAACAAAAAGACTAGGAAAGATCGATATGTGAGTTCACATGAAAAGTGCGAGCACTGAGGAAGGAGGGTGACCAAGGCGTCAGCAGACCTGTCGGGTGATTGAATGATCTGAATTTGTGGGATCAAGTGCAAGTAGATGATGGTACAAGGATAAAAGGGAAAAGGACTTATCCTAGACTACGAGGGAAATGCTCATGTGAGGCGAATATTTCCCATCAGTCAAATCCTGACTTAATCTAGGGAAAATCCCTTGAAACAATGGCCAGAAAAGGAAAGAATGAGTACTTGAGTACCCTCTTGCTAACAAAACTCTAAGAGATATATGTGTAGAGGCAAAAAAAAGGAAGAGTATATGAAACCCCTGATGTCAAAAGGAGGTTTCGGCGGTGGGGAAATTGACTTCAAGAATTTTGCCAACCCAAGCTATCCTTTTCCAGTCAACACGCGTCCACCCATACGTCGGAAACACAAGAATGGACAAGGATTTAGAAGTTATTAAGCATTAATTACATTAGAGAAACTACAACTGAGCCTGAAGGACTCTTCCTTATGAATGCATACAACAAAACTTACTAAAAAAAGGCCAATTAAAATACTAAGCAGCAACAGTAACAACCTTTACAGTTACACCGCCATTTCCCAATTCTGCATCTAAAACTTAAGCAAGGGCGAGAAACAATACAGACGTTTGACAACAAAAACCACACATGCTGGAAAAAGGAGAGCTCATACAATTGGCTTTTTAAACTGAGTAATATCCTGCTAGTAAAACAGAGAGACATGCAACCCAATTCTAGTGGAGACAAAATTTATAGAGGAGAATTTTTTCGATTCTTTTCATATAACTAGATGATGGAGGAACTGCATACCTTGTTAAAAGCAATGCCCCTGTATAAACCAAAACGAGCTTTGGAATGTAGTCCTTTTGGAGGTCGTCCAAACCACCGAAACTGAGAAATATGTTCCTTTCCATGGCTACCAAACCAAAAGACCAGTGAAACTAAACCCAAGAACTTGCTGAGAGGAGATGCCGATAGATATGAGGAGATGAAACAGTGAGAGCTAAGCCAAGAAGGGAAAAGGCATTTAGGGTATCACTTGTCGGAACATTATGTCGTAAAACTTGAGGAAGTGAGGAAGAAACTGAATGAGTGTGGTAAAAACAGGGTAAAAGGCCGAGGAATATCAGAGGAAAAAAACCCTTAAAAGAGATTTAAATTCCTGGAAGAACACCAATCTGTTTAGAGATATTCTCCTTCCTGAAACTTATACCAGATGTAAGCGAAAAATGAAAGAAGATGATACAAGGCGAATAACCAGGATAACTAGGAGGAGAAAAACTATCAAGGAGTAGAGCTCTCTGGTGCACCACTTGTGTAAGTGGAGCCTCCTTCCAAAAGCCTGAGAAGAAAGGGAGGAAAAAATTGGTAACACCGCCAAAACGATGATATTTATTCTCATAGTCCACCGAGGACACTGGTTTAGCTGAGAGGCAAGTTGTGTAACACATAACAGCATGTCCCGACACGTATCAGTTGCGATGGTGGGCTTGGAGAAGGCTTTGGCTGTGGGTCCAATTGTGGTCACAGCCACATTTTGGAATGGCCAATACACTGCTTCATCGTAGACTCCTTGCTGTCTCGGCACTGGTCTCAGCACTTAGTAAGTTTTTTAACTTCGATCATGCTTCATGCACATTTTACTCAAGTTATGTTCTTTTTTCAGCTACTCAATTCCACTGTGGGGTATGTGGCACTATATACTATCATACAATTCTATGGGCTCTGCATTACTTGATGAATGCACCCGATGTATATTCTTGCCCTTAATCTAATTGGAGGAACCTGGTGGGTTTTCTCGTTTGCTTCTTCGCTAAGTTTTTAAACTCTTTAAAGTATTCAAACACATCACTTTTCTTTCTAATGGCATACACGCACGTATATTTTTTGCAATCATCAATAAAGATCAAAAAATAATATGCTCAACCTAATGATCTTGTCTGCATAGGCCCACATACATTTGTATGCTCAAGTTGAAAAGTATGCATCTTTCTTCTATTTCTATGAACAAGTAACTCTTCCCTATGCATCTTCCTTGATACTCGACCTTCACATGTAGAGTATTCATTCTTAAACAATGGAACTCCCTCTACCATTATTTGTTTATGATGTAGCAACAAATCATGATACTTAAGTTGGCCATACCTTTCATTACAAAGAATTTATGTTGTCATGTTTGTGGATACCAATGTTTGATGATTTTTTCTTGTCACTTCAAGCATTTATAAACTTCTAATTCTTGCAAATATTACAATAAAGTTGAAGTGATACTACATACGATTTACCACATAGTGTGCCTTTGCAAACTATTCCTTCATATTTTGATATGTTATAGTGGAAATTGATAATAGGTTCTTCTTAATACCATGCACATACATTATAGTATGAATTTGTTTGACACAACAATTTTGTAATGTTATAGGAACATCGCCACACACTTTGGTTTGGTGTGAACGATCATCCCCAAGATATTTATTTGCACCCTTGTTAGTTTCATGGAAATTTTCAAGACAATTCTTATTACAAGACATGTGAATGAAGGCCGTAGAATAAAAAAACCATGCATTTGAATCATCGATGTCGGTAGATAGTGCACCACCTGAAATAAACAATCTAAGATTTTTGAAGTCATAATTCATTGATTTTCCTCTATAAGAAAAATAACCATTGTGCCTTCTACTTTTGTGTTTTGATTCATGATACATTTTTTCTAAATATCTAGAATAGTGTCCAAGCTTCTCATAGTAATGACATTTAATTCTAACATTACCATTTGGGGGTGTCATTCCTTGTTGTGGTTTTGCACATGGAAACTTTCAATATGATCTATTTCCATGTGGTGGTATTCCTCGCTTACTTCCTTCCCATGAATTTCCTCTAGGAGGTTGCTTCCCATTCACCATTAGCACCAAATCAAAATTTTGAGGCCTAAAGTTATTTCTCCTGTATTCCTCCTGAATAAATGTACTCACTATCTCATCAAAAGTGTGACCTTACTCCTTGCTTCAAGACCTGAAATGAACATATGATATTCATCAAGCATTCCATTTAAGGTTATGGTAACTATATCAACACAAGATACTTTTCCTCCTATATCTGCAAGATTATCTTTAATGTCTTTAATTCTCGAAATGAAATTACTAATTCTTTCATTTTCTTCTACCCTAATGGAAAGGATCTTACTCTTTAGAGACAAGACTCGATTTGTATTCTTAAGGTTAGTCAAACTGGAGAGGTTTATTAAGTGATGCAGGACAAGTCGGCCATAACCACATACCTACCCCTGAAGCTTGATCGCTGGTTTAAAAAGACTGGTCAAAGTGTCTTATCCCAGTCGGTCACTGGAATCTGCTTTCCAAAAGCATTCTAGCATTCAAAAATGGACAGCTTTGTCGTGATAGAAATATTTTAAATAGGTGAACATCCTCGACGGGAGGAGTCATGCTAGCCGTCTCCAACTCCTTTACCATTCACAGTATTTGAACCAAAACACAATTAAAAATATCAATATTTTGCTCACTTTGCTTGTACCATTAAAAGTCTAAACACTATATATAGCTAATCCTGCTCTCCGCTACTATCGTAACAGGTAAGACCAGCCCTTCTCTGCAGACAAACTAGCATCATCCTCTCCTCCTTGCAACACATTTGTCTTGCGTGTTCGGATCTCCGTCCCGTCTCTCGATCATGACTCAGGCGCTGCTCAGGAAACGCGGCCGTGATCTCGACGCTCTGCCGGATTCTATAGACATCCAGGAGCGGAAACGTTTTCACGGCGAAGAAACAGACGGGTTTCTTCATCTACTGCAATTAAATCAAACTTTAGCAGAAGAAGATGAAGAAGATGGATTCTCTCCCAGTGAGGAACTCGTAAACAGAGTCATGAGAAGCCTAGAGGAAGAGATTGCCACGACATGTTCCACTTCTTATCCTTCCCCTAACTCCGGGTATAATTCTGCGGCCACTGATATTTCTAGCAACCAGGAAGGCCTAACCCGAGATACGGATTCGGGGGTTGATCTATGTTATCTCCTGGAGGCTTCAGATGAGGATCTCGGCATTCCTCCGAGCCCCGTTCTGGACTTAACGGAAGAATTCTGTCGATCTTCCGAGAAACCATCAGAGGGGTCGTCGGGGAATCTGAATCTTATTTCCCTTTGTGAAAATTGGCACTGCGTGGACGACCTCGAAAACTTTCAACAGTTCGAGTTGTACAATGATGTCTGGGATGCGACCAATCTTCAGGATCACCTGAAGAGAGATTTTGTCAGCCAGGTCATGTTATTTGATGGTGAATTTTTTCCATCTGCTTGAAGACTGTAAACTGCCGGTGGCTTTGAATGAACGCAAACTTTCCTTATTTCTGCATAGTCGGTTCTTCAAAGTTCAATCTGGTGCAGATGAGAAATAGCTGTAGTAGACAAACAACAGTTGTAGCATTAAAAATTTCTTTGGTACCTTTCATAGAAATTGTGCTATATAGTTTTTGGCATTCTTACAGATTTGGTATTTCGGATAAATTTTCAATAGCGTTCAGCTTATTCTAAACTATGGTATACTTCATCAGAAATTCGTTTTCCTGGATTTTCGTGGAAGAAACAAAACTAAAGATGATATCCATCCAGAATGTTTTATCCCTAACATCTCAGTTTATGTTTGTTAAAAGTTTGCTAGCACTTCGTACTAATACCAATTTTCAGTTACTTTATTCCCAGCGATACGCTCATAGCTTTTGTTTAATGCTTTAAGGTAGGATTAACTGTTTTATTAAAGACGAATTTTATATACGATCCATATATTTGAACAGGTCGAAAACAAACATTCTCTAGTTATTATAACAGCGTTCTTTCAGTTTCAAATTCAACCCTTAGCACGAGTCTGCGACATTGACGATGGCCTCATCCTCCTTATGTTCAACGAAGGATAAAACAACAACGGGAGGAGGGCAAATCTTTCACTTACTTGAAAGGAAATGCGCCAGATGTTGCCAAGTACATTTTAATATTTGCCTTACTTTTTAATATCTAGGAAGCACTTCTGCAGGTCCATGTAATGGCCCCATACAAAATATTATGGTCATTCAAGATCGATGCATTCGTTGATAAAAAAATTTGACACTCATCATAAACAATAAATATTTCATCTACCAAGCAATCATATTTTATAACATGGAGTTGGATTAAAGATATTTTAATACTGTCTCTAGAATATCTGTAATCGAGGTTTCTTTCTGTGTGCGAGTGTGCAGATTTTGGTTGTGTTAGCTTTGTGTGCATCTACACACTATTTTCACCCAGAGCATTTTTTCCTTCAATTCCCAGTGTATCTTTCCGTTTTCCCTTCAAACAGATTCAGAAAACATTAGCATATTTCTTCTTACCTGCTTTAACCACCCTTCACTTATTCTTTTCTTTTTAAACTTGATTTGATATC
Organism: Pinus taeda; assembly: GCA_000404065.3. Classification (NCBI taxonomy): domain Eukaryota; kingdom Viridiplantae; phylum Streptophyta; class Pinopsida; order Pinales; family Pinaceae; genus Pinus; species Pinus taeda. The sequence goes on along the minus strand of APFE031465337.1, from coordinate 82,699 downwards.
AAGAACTGTGTACAATCCTGCGTCTGAACAGTTTAAGCGGAGCAATGAAAACCAAGAAGGATGAAATGGAAAGCAAAAAAACGCTCGAATCGTAAAGTTTAAAGTTCACAAAATATTTAACCAGTTAGATTCATAAATTCTATTAATTTATTCAGTTGTTTACAATTTCCTTTTGATTTATTATATTAGCTTTACATAAAAGTGGTCACAAATCATCCGACATAAATTTTAATATATATTCCATGGTAAATAATGCACAATTAAATTAAATTAAATTAAAATGAAATAGATATACATAAATTAAAAGTGAAAAAATAAATTAATTTAAACGTGTAAAAAAGAAAATATTATTGAATATAAGATCAAATTTTTTAAGTGGAAATTTTTAAAAATAAATATAGATCAGTTATTACAATTTTATTTTTCACATTTTTTTATATAATTATTTATTTTTTTTTAATTTCCTTTTTTCTTTTCACTTACTTCATTATATCTTTAGTATTTTTAAAATTAAATTTAATTTTAATATTAATATATATTAATTTTATAAAGTATTTGTCTACATGGGGTAGCTCAAGCGGCAATGGCTGTGGAAATGAAGTCTCACCGAACAGTTCAAATCTTGGGCTACCCTTCCCCCGTTGAGGGGTACTTAATGGACATATAAATCGGAGAGTCCCGCCCCAACCTACAAAAAAAAATTATAAAGTATTTACTTTTTAAAATAAGTTTTCCAAAATTTTAATACAATTATCAATAATTATTAAAAGAATACTACTAATTTAATTTTTACCAAATATTTTTTTGATAATTATTAAAATTTGTTTCAAAATTTATATTTTCCAATTTAATTAACAACATGTCAATCACTACAATTATCAAATCTTCTTTTCACTTGGTTTCTATTTATGAAATTACTTTATTATATTTTGTTTTTTTATAAACAAATAAAACAAATTCTAATATAAAATATATCGTAAATTAAGTGTTTTATGATTAATGTTTTTAATATTTACTAAATATTTAATTTATATAACTATATTAACTTATCATTTGTTATTCTTTCTTTATCAATTATTACATGGATTGGAATTCATATTTCTTCAGTATATTTTTGAATATAATATTATTAAATTATTATAATTATTTAATTTAATTTTTTTATCTCATATATTAAGTGTCTTATGATTAATTTTAATTTTAATATTTATTTATAACTATATATTAACTTATCATTTGTTATTCTTTCTTTATCAATTATTACATTGATTGGAATTCACATTGCTTGAATATATTTTTGGAAGATATAATATTACAATTATTACAATTATTTTAATTTAATTTTCTTATTAGTGTTTATTAGGGAGGTAACATCCATATCGCTGATCTTCTTATTACACGTCCAAGTTCAGTTCATTTGTTTTCTGTTTTCGTTGATCCCTGTGCTCAGTTTTATATTAAGATTTGTACAAGGATATTTTTCTATTTCAATGTTGCATGTGGTTTAAATATTTGAACTTAACATCATGCAATACCTTTTGTCCAAACTCATTCGTATTCAAAATATTAGTTTGAGACATTCCCAAAGGGGGTTTGATCTTAAGACGATACCGCATAATTTTTCACATGTCATTATCTCGTTGCTTAAACCGTGTCGAAAGGCTGCTTGAACTCTCATTTGGATTATCATTTCTTTCTATTTTGATCTTTCTAAATGAATAATACTTTCTCTATGTTTAAATAATTTATTTTGAGAATTTGTATTTCATAGAAGGCTATATTTATTTATTTTTATTTTTTTAGGTACGAAAAAGGCATGATTTTGTATTAATATCGGATGAGTTACATAAATTACATATTATCTAGCAAAGCTATAGCAGAAACAAAAACATAGACGTAACAAGTTTATGAAAAAGTCACCATAGAGAAAAACCTCCTAAGAACAGTGCGAGGAGGGGAATAGAAATATGTGACAATACATAGGAATATGTATGAAATCAGTATACAATACAAAAGGCTAGGCAAGAGTGATAAATAAATCCCTGTTGGTATAGAAACACCTTTTGCAAGGAGAAAAAACTCACATCGCAGAGGACACCGTGAGGAACGCAGTGGCCAAGCAAGATGAGAAAGGAAAAATAGTAAGAGAAAGAAGCAGATACAGATTATGTTCCAAGGAGAGAAAAATCCTCTATATGATAAGTAATATTACCCAGAAGAATTTCCATTTTCCATTTATCCAGTTGTAGTAGTAACCCTTTCTTTCACAAACTGTTTGTTTGTACATTTTGTGATCTGTCCACATGTTGAATAGAGTAATCCTTTTTTCCTTTCCATAAAAAATCAATTTTGTTCATCCATCCTGTTAGTAATTGATTTTTTATGGAAAGTTTCCCTATGACATGATCAATTATGATTTTGGAATCTCCATAGATGTGAAAGGCCGAAATGTTAAGGAAAGTACTAAGATATAGGAGACCTGAAAGTGCCATTACTTAAGCTTGGTTATTTGTACCTTCTCCTCCATTCCAGTGAATGTAGAAATTTTGATGTTCATTCATAGAGATGAAAATACCATAGGCACATATCCCGTTTTGCGCTACCCCATCAAAAAAAGCCCTGGGGAATTCCGAGTGAGCAATATTTTGTTTCCTTACTTTACTTTTACAATGTTTGATCTGAGGCAAATAAGAGTTATAAAGAGAGATGATCTTGTAGAAAATTAGCTAAAAATCTTCATGTTTGTTTTGAAATAGATACTTGTTCCTCTACTTCCAGATTGTCCAAAATGCAATTTGTGGGATGGATCTCCATGAGTTTTTCTGTGCACTCCACCATTCAAGTAAGTCTTTAAGAGAAGAGTGTTTTATATAACTAAAACTAAAATAAGACAATAGTTTCCTCCATACCTGAGTGGTGATGCTGCAATTAAGGAACATATGATAGTTATTTTCCTCATCATCTTTACAGATTAAGCAAAAACCCAGTCCTGTCCATTGTCTCTTTTGCAAATTTTCCCAAGTGAGGTTTTTATTGTGGTAGACCAACCAAGAGAAAATAATCATTTTGCTAGGGACACCTGTTTTCCATAATGGATAAGGGAAGAGACAATCTGAGAGAGAAAGTTGACTCCTGGTTAAGGTTAAATAGGTTTCATCAACCCTTATGTTTTCTTGCCCCCTTTTTCCCCTCCAGGTGAAGAAATCACGTCTTTCGGTGTGGCAGAAATTGATATTCCTTATGAGCATCAGATTCTTATTCTATTGAAGGGCCAAATTTCCTTATAGACCCAACTCTTGGGCTTCTTTTCATATGGGAGAAGGTCCCTGCCAGCCTGCTATGACCTGACTCCAAACAAAAATCCCCGAACGATGGAAGGCATTCTTAATTTGTTGTGGTATAAAGAGATCTTTCCCTGCTTGAGAAATAGGATCAAAGTCTATATACACAGTATTTCCATTTTGTAAGCTCCAAGAGAGATTTTGAAGGAAAAAAGGCTCAATTTTATGAAAACTCTGCCAGATAGCAGAGCCATGTGAGGAACCTATAGTACCTTCCTTGTACCAGAAAGAGAAATCTTTGTTGCTCATATACTTTCCTCTTATGGATCTACTCCATAATCCATCAACGTATATCCTCCTCCATAGATATTTACATAACAAGGCAATCCCAAATTTACGAAGATCCATAATTCCCCAGCCAAATAGTTCCTTAGGAAGAGTAATATTTGAAAGTTTTGTCAGATGAAATTTCCTTTTTTCTTTACATCCACCCCATAAAATTTGTTGTCAGACTATTCAACATTTTTATAATAGTGGCCGGAATGTAAAAATGGTGGGCCCAATACACAGTGAGTTGTACTAACACAGGTTGTGCTACTACAACTCTTCCTGCCATGGATAAACACTTATTTTCCCAGCCATATATCCTTTTGAAATAATGGTCAGTAATCCATTGCTAGTCTGCTCTAGTATAGCAAGAGGGTTTAAGGTGATATCTAAGGTATTTCATGCCATCCTTTATAACCCTTGCTATTATGTTATACAACTCTACCATATAATCAATGATTTCCTTATCACATTCCCCATGATAGAAGATGGATTTACTTTCATTTATTTGGAGGCCAATAGATTTTTCAAAATTCTTCAGGATATTATAAATACATATCGAGGTGAATCGACAAAGAAGTCTGAATATCAGTATATCATCCACAAATAGGTTGTGAGAAATGTAATTCCTTTTGTTGATCATCATAGGATGGCAACGTCCCTCGGAGATGGCCTTGTTAATATGCAGACTTAGGCAATCCATAGCGAGGATGAAGAGTAGCGGGGAGAGGGAGAATCCCTGTCTCAAACCTCTAGCAGCAGGAAAGAAGAAAGAAGCATATCCGTTGATAAGGATAGCAAAATTAACATTCTCGACACAAGCCATGATCCAATTTGAACAAATATGATTAAGGCCAATTTTGGAGAGCATACATCTTATAAAACCCCAATCCAGACAGTCATAGGCCTTCTTGAGATCAATTTGTAAAATTATAGCATCTAGTTTTTTGTGTGTAGTGAGTGCAAACTTTCCTGAGTGTTTGCAACTGCATCTTGGATGTTTCTACCTTGGAGGAAACCATGTTGTTCCTATGAAATAAATTTGGACAGGGTACCGCGGATTCTACCAGAAATGATCTTTGAAATAATTTTATAAAATGCACTACACAAAGATATTGGTCTGAAATCCGAGAAAGAGCTGGCATTTTTCTTTTTTGGAATGAGCGCAATGTAGGTTGATGATATGTATTGGTGAATTTTGCCTGACATTCTTGATTCTTCGACCATACTTAGAATATCCATCTTAACTAGATCAAAAAAGTGGATGAAGAATTCTATAGTCCATCCATCAGGGCCTGGACATTTATCTTCTTAAAGGATTGCATTACAGATAAAAGTTCTTCCTCTGAGATAGGTTCGAAAAGACTATCATTTTTTCCCTCATCGAACATGGTAGGAAAAGGATCAATACCCCAGAAGATGTCTTCAGCCATGCAGTTCTCATTTCTAATATAGGACTTTTGGAAATAACTTACAGCCGCATTACAAATATCTTCCTGAGTGTGTCAAATGTTACCTTTCTCATCCTTTATCCCCCATATAGTATTAATGTTTCACCTCTTATTAGCATATCTACGAAAAAATTTGTATTTTTGTCACCTTCATTTAACCATATAGCTCTACTTTTTACTCTCCATGAGGCTTCTTCTATGGCAAGAAGACTGTGTTTCTTGAATTCGAGCTCCTTTATACGATAGTGTAGCTTTAAAGGAAGGCAATTTTCAGACATTCTTGAGGCAATCTTGTCCAGTTCTTTTTGGATATATTCCAGGGCCTTCCTATTAGATTTTTTCTTGCTGATTTGCCAGGGTTTGACTATGTTCCTGAGGGAAGCTAAATTGTCAGGAAGATTCTGAGAAGGAGAGGAGTAGTGAAGAGGAGAGTTACGGATCGATGAATTCTGAATGAGATCATTAAACTTAGGGTCATCCAACTAGATTCTATTGAATTTGAAAGGCAAGCCCTTTCGGATACCATGATTTTTCCACTGCAGAATGATTGGCCTATGATCAGAGATAAAAAAAATTGACAATATATGAATGTAGAGAGCCCAGACGTTCCAATAACTTATCATGAAGCAAAAAATGATCAAGTCTTTTGGCAAGATAGGAGGGGCCAGATCTACCATTATCCCATGTGGGGGCTATTTTAGATGGAAAAACATCAACAAAATTATGATGAAGAAGGGCCTCTTAAATAAGTCCAGCCAAAGGATCTACCTTCCTACCCCTTCCCCAAACTTCATCACCACTCATGGTACAATTTAAATCTCTAACTATCATCAATGAGTCTAGCTCCATGATTTCAAATGAAATAAAACTGTTCTAGAAAGAGAAATGGTATTTATAAGGTGCATAAACATTTAGAATATGGATGGAACCGAGAATGTCGTGAAACTTTGTTGAAAGAAAGATACCAACAAAACATTTGAAAGCTTTAACTGATACCGATGCAGGATCCCATAAACCAACAAGCCCCCCCGATAGGCCATTAGACTCTGTGTCTGAGATGTGCCAGGTTGGGTGTAGGAATTTACAGGGTAAGTTCCTCAGAAAGAACACCAAAAGGACACCACTCACAACTAGATCTCGAATCAATACACCAGTATTTTTGACGTGGTTAAAACCATCAAAGAGGGAAACAGTCCACGGTCTGAGCCAACGTGGCCACTTCAGGCAATTTATTAATCAAAGAAGGAAAATTTACATAAGCTTTCTCTCATAGACGGATTACCCGAACAATGACCCTCCATGCGCTTTAAATAGAACTCATGGACCAATCGGGTGTCAAGCCACGGATCAAGTGTCGGTAATACTAAGGAGAGAGTGAACCGTTGGATCACTACATATCGTGATCGTCGGATTGTAAGTTACAAAATGTACAATGGTAAAGGAACACACTTTACCTAACTCTATACCTAACTCTATACTAGACCAAGTTGAACTTAACTATTTCCTATGTGTCGGAATATCCTAACATCCCCCCTTAAGAACAACTTGGGATAGGATTGAAGGTTTTACAAATATGACACAATAGGAGAAGGAAGGAGGCACTAGAGCCTATCCCCCCTTAGTGACAACTTCCTGAACTCCAAGCATATATCGAAGTTTAGTGAACTTCGCCTCTGTGAGAGCCTTTGTGAAGATGTCTGCAACCTGATCATCTGTTGAACAATATTGCACTTCAAGAACATGGTCATGAATGAGCTTTCTGATGAAGTGCATGTGAAGTTCAATGTGTTTGCTGCGCTGATGCTGAACTGGATCTTTGCAAAGCTGAATGGCACTTTGATTATCACACCAAAGTGTAGTCGGATGCTGCTGCTCAAAGCCCAATTCTGATAGGATCTGACGAAGCCACAAGGCTTCCTTACTAGCTTCCACGGCACCACGATACTCTGCTTCTGCTGACGAAAGAGAAATGGCAGCCTGTTTCTTACAAGCCCATGTAATAAGTCCTGAACCAAGAGTGAAGACATAACCGGCAGTAGACTTCCGATCATCAGGGTCACCAGCCCAATCAGAATCAGTGAAACCAACTAATAGAGGAGCTGCTTTGGCACTGTAATGAATCCCAAACTGTACTGTACCTCGAACATAACGAAGGATTCTTTTAGCTGCTTTCCAATGACTTTCACGGGGGTTTTGCATAAAACGAGCAAAAAGGCCAACAACAAAGGAAAGGTCAGGACGAGTATGGGTTAAATACAAGAGTTTTCCTACAAGTTGACGGTATAAGGTAGCATCAACTTCAGGAGAAGTACAAGAGACTGAAAGTTTGACTCCAGACTGAAAGGGAGAAGGAGCTGGCTTACAATCTTCCATGTGAAAATGACGAAGAATATCACAAGCATACTTGGACTGGGAAAGGGAAATACCCTCCTTGGATTGCAAGACTTGAAGACCGAGAAAATAGTGTAAGTGTCCTAAGTCTGTCATTTCAAATTTCTTTTTAAGGCTGGACTTCACATGGTTTATAAGGTTGGGATCACTACCAGTAAGAATAAGATCATCAACATAAAGAACAAGGATGATAAGAGAGTTGCCCACTTTCTTGGTGTAGACAGTATTGTCAGAATAACACCTAGAAAAGCCAGATTCTAAAAGAAAGCTATCCATTTTGGCATACCAAGCCCGAGGAGCTTGCTTGAGACCATAAAGAGATTTCTTAAGTCGACATACAAGGCTGGAGTCTGTTTGGATGAAGCCAATGGGTTGTTCCATATAGATTTCTTCATGCAAGTCCCCATGCAAGAAGTCAGATTTAACATCCATCTGATGGACTTCCCATTTTAAAGAGGCAGCAAGGGAAAGAACAAGGCGGATAGAGTTCATTTTGGCAACAGGGGAGAAGGTTTCAGTGTAGTCAATGCCTTCAACCTGTGAAAATCCCTTAGCAACAAGACGAGCTTTATGTTTATCAACTTTCCCATCTGGTCCATACTTGGTTCTGTAAACCCATTTACATCTAACAAATTTGCGTCCCTTTGGTAGAGGAACAAGATCCCATGTATCATTTGCCAACAATGAATGATATTCTTAATTCATAGCTGCTTCCCAATGTGGATGGCCTGAAGCTTCTGCAAAAGTGTCAGGATCATGATTTACGGGAGCTTGAGCCAGTAAAGAAGAGGCTCTTTCAAACTGAGAACGTGTACGTCGCTGATCTGTAGGATCACCGGCAAGATCACCTGCTGCATCCCGAGTAGCACGGACCCATCTTGGAAGTTGAGGATCCTGAGAAGGTGGGGGAGGATTGTCATCCTCACTTTCATCATCTGAAGAAGAAATGTTTTCAAAAGTAGAAGAGATAGGAAGAGGTGGCACATCCGCCGGACTAGGCTCGCAGGCCGATTTATTTTCATCAAATTTTACATCTCTTCTAATGATAACATTTTTGGACTTAAATGGAATAAGTCTATAACCTTTTACATCTTCAGAATATCCAACAAAAGTACATTTCTCACTCTTAGGTTCTAAAGCTTTATGCTTTCATCTGGAATATGGGCCCATGCTTCACTTCCAAAAACACGAAAGTGACTTACATCTGGTTTAATGGAACTCCAAGCTTCTTCTGGAGTGATATTATTTAGAACCTTAGTAGGAGTGCGATTTATTATATAATTTGCACAATTAATTGCTTCGGCCCAAAAACTAAGACTGAGTCCTTTAGATTGCAGCATACAGTTAGCCATTTCCTTTAAGGTGCGATTTTTCCTTTCAGCTACACCATTTTGTTGTGGAGTGTATGGAACAGTGTGTTGCATTTGAATTCCATTTTCGGTGCAAAAGTTGATGAATGTGTTTTTAACATATTCTCCACCATTATCAGTTCTTAGCTTAAGAATTTGATGTCCAGATTGTTTTTCAACAAAGGCTTTGAAGGCCAAAAATGTGTTAAATACTTCGCTCTTGAGTTTTAAGAAGTATACCCAAGTGGGTCTGGAGAAATCATCAATGAAAGTTAAGAAATACTTGCAGCCAGAGAATGAAGCAACAGGAAGTGGACCACATAAATCACTGTGCACAAGCTGTAAAGGGGCTGAGGCGTGCCAAGAGGCACGTTTGTCAAAACTGTCCCGATGATGTTTTCCGAGTACACATCCGGAACAAACACCATCTCTGCAAGATACCATAGGAAGACCTGTCACCATATTTTCTTTACAGAGATGCTGAAGGGAGCAATAGTTTAAGTGACCAAATCGCTCATGCCAAAGTTTGCTCACTTCATCATTATGAGCAACAAACACTGAAGGAAGATTTGATGACCCAAAGTTGTGAAACTTATACAACCTTGTGGAATCATCAGCAATACCAGTAGCTAGAATCTGTTTGGGATCTCTTAGATCCTTGATTACAACATCATGAGGTGAAAATTCAACAATTTTACCTTCACCTGAATGAGTTATCTGATATACAGATAGAAGGTTGCTGGATAAGGTTGGAACACATAATACATCATTAAACTGACCATTGTCTAGATGAACAGTTCCAGTCCCTACAACATTAAGAGATCTATCATCACCAACATATATATTTTTGGTGTTACAATCATGTAAAGAAGAAAACATGGCTTTGTTTTTGGCCATGTGATAAGAGGCTCCAGAATCAATGAGCCACTCATGAGAATGAGAAGAAGAAGATACATTTAATGCATAACCAGACTGAGGTGATTGACAACGACATGCAGAAAATGCCATTCCTGAAGATGAAGTTGAAGTTGAAGTAGAAGAATGCTCCACATGGATGTTATGTTTCTTCATTGCGGCTTCCAAGGCTTCCATCTTCTTAAAGCATTTAGATTCTAGGTGCCCATTTCGATTACAAAAGTTACAATGGCGATCAGTCTTCTTCCATTTGTTTTTATTGGTCTTATCATTTTGCTGAAATGATCTTTCATTTTGAGGCTGAGTTTGCTTAGGACCCTTGTTTGGTTTAGGACCATTCTTTTTAGGATATGACTTTTTAGGATTCTTTAAATTTGGTTGCTGCTGGGCGGCTAACGCTTTCTTGGAAGAGTTTCCAAGATTAAGAAGACCAAGGTGTAAGAGTTTTTCTTGTTCTCTTATTAAAGAATCACAAAAAGAGTCAAGGAAGGGGCCTTGTAGTCTTTTCCTTGACAAATGAAAGCTTCCCTTGTAGAATGGAAGGTGGAAACAAATACAGAGTAGGCTGGTCCCAACTTAGTAAGGATGGAATAAATAAGGTTACTATCTTCTTTCTTAACCTTAACACCTTCCAAGAGATATCTAAGGGTCTTGAATTTGGACAAGAAATCTTCAATGCAAGAAAAATTATTAGGATCCAATGTAAGCAACTCATTTTCAAGTTGATGGGCTCTAATTTCATTTTTTATCCCAAAAACTTTAGTGATTTGCTCCAATGCTTCATGAGGAGTATCAAGTTCTGCAATATGGAATCTAAGATCAGGAGAAATAGACATCCCTATCAAACCACGTGCTTGATCTTGTCTATTTTCCCATTTTGCAACCTTGTCTTCATCTTTTGGTTTCTTCTCTTGGCCGTGGCTATTCTGTAGAGACCTTTACTTCTAAGTAAATCTTCCATGTAGGATGCCCATTGGAAGTAGTTAGTGCTGTCAAGAATGACTTGGCATGGACTTTCCATTTTAAAAAAAACTGAAGCTGAAGATGCTGAAAGTAAGTGTTCCAATGGATAGATCTCGAAAAATTAGGCTGTTTTAAAAAAAACGGCTCTGAAAAAGGCTTCTGGATGAAGAAGTTATGGCTTTTTGAAAAAAAATTGTTGAAGTTGCCGGCAAAGTGCGCGAATGTGCGGGAATGAAAAAAACGCACCCACAAAATGGAGATTTGAACCCAAGACCTCTACTCTCTTAAAATAGCTTTGAACCAATTGAGATATACAAAAAATTAAGAGAGAGAGAGAGAGAGAGGGGGGGGGCCTTGGGTTGCGTGCTTGCCTTGAGAAAGCTCTTTTTTCCTACAAAACAAAAACACAAAACCCAACACGAATATGCAAAGAAAAAACGAACCTTACGGCTCGAAGTTAGCTTTAGCCGGAAACTAAATATTTTTCTCAATGTTTCTGATTTTCCAAGATCACACTAAGGTGCAGGGAAAAGAGCATACGCATGAGAGAAAGAAAACTTCCTTTCTGTTTCTGATTTTCCTAGATCGCACAGAGTCGCAGGGCAAAGAGCATACGCAGAAATGAAAGGTATAGATCCGGTGATAAAAGAAAGGCTAAATAAACAGAAACCAAAATAACCAGAGAGAAAATAACAGCAAACTGCAGATAAACATTGTATACCTCCAGATCTTAAAATGGACGCAGATAGGGCTACCGGAAACCTTTTCGCGTGAAACGAAAGGGGTTCCTCATTGGAACAAATGCTCCGAACACAACAGAGCAGTCCTCTCGGCCCGAAAGCAGTCAGAAACAGTAGATCTAGGAAATGACAACCGCATGCAGTTCTACCGGCTTCAGATTTGGATCACCAACGGACGCGGCCCTCAAATAGCTCTGATACCATGTAGGAATTTACAGGGTAAGTTCCTCATAAAGAACACCAAAAAGACATCGCTCACAACCAGATCTCGAATCAATACACCAGTATTTTTGACGTGGTTAAAACCCTCAAAGAGGGAAACAGTGCACGGCCTGAGCCAACGTGGCCACTTCAGGCAATTTATTAATCAAAGAATGAAAATTTACATAAGATTTCTCTCATAGACGGATTACCCGAACAATGACCCTCCATGCGCTTTAAATAGAACTCATGGACCAATCGGGTGTCAAGCCACAGATCAAGTGTCGGTAATACCGAGGAGAGAATGAACCGTCGGATCACTACATATCGTGACTGTCGGATTGTAAGTTACAAAATGTACAACGGTAAAGAAGCACACTTTACCTAACTCTATACCTAACTCTATACTAGACCAAGTTGAACTTAACTATTTCCTATGTGTCGGAATATCCTAACATTGGGAGCATTTTCCTCAAATAAGAAACAGTTTCATATCGTCCATGCATTGTCTCCTAGATAAGAATAATATTAGAGTGTGATGAGAGGAACAAGTCCTTTAGGGCTAGAAATTTTGGGTCTGCCCCTAGACCCCTGATATTAATTGACATGATTCGGGTCATGGAGAAAGGTCAGTTGGCTATCTTGCTTTAGGAGGCCCATGGGAAGAGATATCAGTTATGGGAATATCTATGAGGAAATGATCCATACTTGTGTTTAGAGGGTTATTCTTCATTCTGCAAAAATTTCTACTTCCCCTATTTTGCTTCCTCTTAACAGTGATGTTTCCAACCGCGGTAGGGCTAATGTGAGGGGAAACAGGAAAGGTAGGTTTATGAATGGTGAGGGGTTGTAGATCAAGAGTCTTTTTTCTGAGGAGAAAATCCAGGTCACTTCCCACCGAGTTTGCAGGTGAAGAGATGGGGGAACATGGGGGGGTAGCAGGGAGGAAAGGCTCTTTTCCTTTTGATTGGTGAGAGGCTCTGATTGGGGAAGGTGAGAGGGAGTGAACGTAAGTGATACGAGATGAAGACGGTGCATTGTAGAGAGGGTGAGGAATAGGTAAGGGAGCAGGGGCTTCCTAATAAGGAGAGGGTTCAGATTGGGGAGGAGAGATGGGATGAGCACCCCAAAAGGTGGTGATACAAAATTTTTGGGAAAGTAAGATGTACATGGAGTAGTTATTGGAGCAGTTCCCTTTGAATTTTGTATAGGAGAAACGTGAGGGGAAGAGCAATTTGAATTGCCTAGACATGTCGACTTCCAGACTGACACCTTCCTTATTCTTTCAGCTTCCAACTGTTTCTTCCTAGGAAAGATTGAATTTGATTTGTCTGGAAACTTCTTTCCATGTAGACGACCTCCCAGACGAAATGGGCAATGATCTTTAAGATGACCAGTTCTGTGACAGGTCAAACAACGGAAAGGGACCCCCCAAAAATCCAACCTCTACTGCAAATTGATATCACCCTAGTGAAGGTCAATATGGTCGGGAAAGCTGCCCCGATATTCCTTTTCAATGAGGATCCACACCACTCTTTTGTCCTTTGTCCCAAGGCATTTCAGGTCCACATAGACAAATTTCCCAGGGGAATTACCAATATCTGTTAATGTATCCTTTTTCCATAATTCAATTGGAAGGCCAGGTAATTTAACCCAGATGAGTTTTTTGGAAGGGGTATTATGCAAAGGATTATATCCAATATACCAGTGGTGGAGAGCCAGGAAGCTCTTACCATGAACCCAAGGTAACATTCTAATTGTCTGAAGGTCCTCTATACTCAACAAATGGAAACTATACCAATTTTTCATAAGTCTCACAATCGTAGGGATATATCCTAATAAAGATTTCCATTTGGATCTAAGACAATTCCGCATTTGGGGGTCATCCATATCAAGAAAATACCAACGTCCAATTAAAGCACGTTTCTGAAGGTCACACTGTCCAGGTTGATAATAGGGGGGGGGGGGGGAGATGGTCTTTATAGGACGTTGCCTTTTTTACGTCGAGGCAGATCATGCTCACTGCCCTGACAAACACGTGCCTGATAGGTTGATGGGGAAATAATTAAATCACCTAGCTTAGATTTCCAGTCATCTGGGGTTCCAGATGCAACATGGAGAATTTTCGCTTCAATGGTTGCACGTACCAGCGCGGATGAGGCAGACACATTAGACAATATATACATCAGGGTCCCGCAAACAAAAAGACTAGGAAAGATCGATACATGATTTCTCATGAAAAGTGCGAGGACCAAGGAAGGAGGGTGACCAAGGCATCAACAGACCTGACGGGTGATCGAATGATCCGAATTTGTGGGATCAAGTGCAAGTAGATGATGGTACAGGGATAAAAGGGAAAAGGACTTATCCTAGACTACGAGGGGAATGCTCATTTGAGATGAATATTTCCCATCAGTCAAATCCTGACTTAATCTAGGGAAAATACCTTGAAACAATGGCCAAAAAAGGAAAGAACGATTACTTGAGTACCTCTTGCTAACAAAATTCTAAGAGATATATGTGTGGAGGCAGAAAAAAGGAAGAGTATATGAAACCCCTGACGTCAGAAGGAGGTTTCGATGGTGGGGAAATTGACTTCAAGAATTTTTCCAACCCGAGCTATCCTTTTCCGATCAACACGCGTCCAACCATACATCGGAAACACAAGAACATGGTCACTTGAGATGTTTTCCGTCATCAGAAAAACTAGAGTGAAAGACCAAGTTCAAGAACGGGTCTGATGCCTTAGGAGAAACTAGAGAAAATAGATATGGAGAAAATGCCAAGAATGGACAAGGATTCAGAAGTTATTAAGCATTAAGGACATTAGAGAAACTACAACTGAGCCTGAAGGACTCTTCCCTATGAATGCATACAACAAAACTTCCTAAAAAAGGCCAATTAAAATACTAAGCAGCAATAGTAACAACCTTTACAGTTACACCGCCATTTCCCAATTCTGCATCCAAAACTTAAGCAAGGGTGAGAAACAATACAGACATTTGACAACAAAAACCACACATGTTGGCAAAAGGAGAGCTCATACAATTGGATTTTTAAACTGAGTAATATCCTGCTAGTAAAGCAGAGAGACATGCAGCCCAATTCTAGTGGAGACAGAATTTATAGAGGAGAACTTTTTCGATTCTCTTCTATTCTTTCCAGATCACTGGACGATGGAGGAACTACATACCTTGTTAAAAGTAATTCCCCTGTATAAACCAAAATGAGCTTTGGAATGTAGTCCTTTTGGAGGTCGTCTAAACCACCGAAACTAAGAAATATGTTCCTTTCCATGGCTACCAAACCAAAAGACCAGTGAAACTAAACCCGAGAATTTGCTGAGAGGAGATGCCGATAGATATGAGGAGATGAAACAGTGAGAGCTAAGCCAAGAAGGGAAAAGGCATTTAGGGTATCGCTTGCTGGAACATTATGTCGTAAAACTTGAGGAAGTGAGGAAGAAATTGAATGAGGGTGGTAAAAATAGGGTAAAAGGCTGAGGACTATCAGAGGAAAAAAACCCCTAAAAGAGATTTAAATTCCTGGAAGAACACCTATTTGTTTAGATATATTCTCCTTCCTGAGACTTATGTCAGATGTAAACGAAAAATGAAAGAAGATGATACAAGGCGAATAACCAAGATAACTAGGAGGAGAAAAACTATCAAGGAGTACAACTCTCTGGTGCACCACTTTTGTAAGTGGAGCCTCCTTCCAAAATCCTGAGAAGAAAGGGAGGAAAAAACTGGTAACACCGCCAAAACGATTATATTTATTCTCATACCCACAGAGGACATTGGTTTAGCTGAGAGGCAAGTTGTGTAACACATAACAGCATGTCCCGACACGTATCGGTTGCGATGGTGGGCTTGGAGAAGGGTTTGGCTGCGGGTCCAGCTGTGGTCACGACCATGTTTTGGAATGGCCAATACACTGCTTCGTCGTAGACTCCTTGCGGTCTCGGCACTGGTCTCGGCAGCGGTCTCGGCACTGGTCTCAGCACTTAGTAAGTTTTTTAACTTCGATCATGCTTCATGCACATTTTACTCAAGTTATGTTCTTTTTTTCAGCAACTCGATTCCACTATGGAGTATGTGGCACTATGTACTATCATACAATTTTATGGGCTCTGCATTACTTGATGAATGCACCTGATGTATATTCTTGCCCTTAATCTAATTGGAGGAACTTGGTGGGTTTTCTCGTTTGCTTCTCCGCTAAGCTTTTAAACTCTTTAAAGTATTGAAACACATCACTTTTCTTTCTAATGGCATACACCCACATATATTTTTTGCAATCATCAATAAAGATCAAAAAATAATATGCTCAACCTAATGATCTTGTCTGCATAGGCCCACACACATTTGTATGCTCAAGTTGAAGAGTATGCATCTTTCTTCTATTTCTATGAACAAGTAACTCTTCCCTATGCATCTTCCTTAATACTCGACCTTCACATGTAGAGTATTCATTCTTAAATAATGGGAGTCCCTCTACCATTCTTTGTTTATGATGTAGCAACAAATCATGATACTTAAGTTGGCCATACTTTTCATTACAAAGAATTTATGTTGTCATGTTTGTGGATGCCAATGTTTGATAATTTTTTCTTGTCACTTCAAGAATGTACAAACTTCTAATTCTTGCACATATTGCAATAAACTTGAAGTGATACTACATACGATTTACCACATAGTGTGCCTTTGCAAACTATTCCTTCATATTTTGATATGTTATAGTGGAAATTGAGAATAGGTTCTTCTTAATACCATGCACATACATCATAGTATGAATTTGTTTGACACAACAATTTTGTAATGTTACAGGAACATCACCACACACTTTGGTTTGGTGTGAACGATCATCCCCAAGATATATATTTGCACCCTTGTTAGTTTCATGGAAATTTTCAACACAATTCTTATTACAAGACATGTGAATGAAGGCCCTAGAATAAAAAAACCATGCATTTGAATCATCGATGTCAGTAGATAGTGCACCACTTGAAATAAACAATCTAAGATTTTCAAAGTCGTAATTCATTGATTTTCCTCTATAAGAAAAATAGCCATTGTGCCTTCTACTTTTGTGTTTTGATTCATGATACCTTTTTTTCTAAATATCTAGAATAGTGTCCAAGCATACCATAGTAATGACATTTAATTCTAACATTACCATTTGGGGGTGTCATTCCTTGTTGTGGTTTTGCACATGGAAACTTTCAATATGATCTATTTCCATGTGGTGGTATTCCTCGCTTACTTCCTTCCCATGAATTTCCTCTAGAAGGTTGCTTCTCGTTCACCATTAGCACCAAATCAAAATTTTGAGGCCTAAGGTTATTTCTCCTGTATTCCTCCTGAATAAATGTACTCACTGTCTCATCAAAAGTGTGAGCTTACTCCTTGCTTCAAGACCTGTAATGAACATATGATATTCATCAAGCATTCCATTTAAGGTTATGGTAACTATATCAACACAAGATACTTTTCCTCCTATATCTGCAAGATTATCTTTATTGTCTTTAATTCTCGAAATGAAATTACTAATTCGTTCATTTTCTTCTACCCTAATGGAAAGGATCTTACTCTTTAGAGACAAGACTCGATTTGTATTCTTCAATTATTCAAGTCTCAAAGTCTTTTCCATATCTCAATGGAGGTCTTCTAGTCTCGAATATGGGGTATAATGTTGTCCTTTACAGACATTCTAAATAATACCCTTTTCTTAGTCTCTCTCACATATCCCAAAATGGAATTGATGTAGGTGTAGATCTTGTGGCAACATTAGTCTCCACTTCAACCCCACATGCTATCAACCATACAACGTAACGTTCCATCAATGTCTGCAATTTAAACTTCCAATTTACATAATTGGCACCATCTAACTTAATTGCTTCAAGTGAATGCATGAAGATGGGTTATAATTTTGGGCCAAATGTGGTGATGAAATTCTAGTTTTACTCTTTTATAAAATTGAAGCCCTCAAAATTCATGTAATCGTTGTGAATTTTGATTCAAAGTAAAAAGAATATATGTGGAGAATTATGTTTTCTTCCTAATGATATTTTTTGCAAAAAAAATTAGTATTGTATAATCTATCAATGTTCCATTAAATGAAATGCTTGTCCTTGCAAATTTTCACACATCTTAACATGGATACGTGTATTCACGTAGCATGACTTAGTCTAAAATGTGTAATTTTTTTTATTTTTATTTATATATGAACATTATCTACATAGAGAGATCTAAGTTATCCATATTAAAAATTTAGTTTTTTTATGCAAAATTATATGTTATATTAATTTTCAAAGTTGGCAAAGTAATATTTCAATTGAATTTTTCATACGCATGTGTTCACATAAGATTTGTTTTCAACTATTTATATAAAATCAAAAACCAAGAATACCCTTTTGGAGAGGACTCGTGAACTAAGATAGTGGTATTTTTTGAATTTTTTTCATTGTGTATATTTTATGTTTTTAATTTTATATTCAGCCCCTTTGAAACTATCCAAAAAAGATCAAGCATTATGTTTAAATGAAATTAGATGAAAAATATCATATGGATTCGAAAATGTCAAACTCATATGCCATTGGATAGAGTATTCCTTCATGAATAAAACATGATCAACTTCGCCACCTAAGGAAAAATTATACATTAAGTCCATCAGGGTACAAAATGGTGATGCAGAGAAATCTACAAAAAAGGAGCTAAAACTCTATATTTTAGGCCCTCAACAACTGTATTGAGCGCTAAAAAATGCTCGATCAAGCGCTTGAGATAAATTTCAAATAACTCGATTGAGGTTTTAAGAAACCCTTGATCGAGCCCTTAATGTGGTTAAATAGAGGCTTGATCTAGTTTTAAGGGACGATCTAGCTAATAGTTAGATCTATATTTAAGGCTCGATATGTAGGCTTTAACCCTATATAGAAATTACCTACCAACTAATTCTTAAAATAGAAAAATAAACAATGGCGACAACAAAAAATAAATATACACACAGATTTTTCCTTGGATCCCAAAACCGAGGCTACAAGATTGATTTTTCATTATGTTCATTTCAATGTTATAATACATATATATATACATGTTGAGACATTCATAAACCCTAGTCCAATAAATCTGGATTATAACATAATCATAGTTCCGTTGACCATATCTACAAA
Organism: Pinus taeda; assembly: GCA_000404065.3. Classification (NCBI taxonomy): domain Eukaryota; kingdom Viridiplantae; phylum Streptophyta; class Pinopsida; order Pinales; family Pinaceae; genus Pinus; species Pinus taeda. The sequence goes on along the minus strand of APFE031465337.1, from coordinate 63,907 downwards.
ATACCATGGGAAGAAAACCATAATGCCCAAAACCATGTGCAAAACCCATGCACAAAACCATGGGTAGGACTGCCCACCATCTATGGGTCCTCCCCCCTTCATGGGTCCGCATAAAAATATTTTTCCTGGGCCGCTGCCGCGGACCTCGTGCAAGGAGGCTACCACCCCCCTGCAAACCCCCCAACAAGGGGGGTTGTAGCCCCCCTGTTAGAGAATCTAGGGCAAAGTGGTGTTGTGATGATTCTTTGAGATTTGATAACAATCTATGAAGTATTTTTACTTTGGTTAGTTATCTTATACTTCTTCTTCTTCTTAGTATTGCGTATGTGTGTGCTTCAACAAACTGCTACCGAAACAAAATAAGAAGAACACAGAATTTGGCTCTCTGCGAGGGAGAAACCCTCTCTACTCTTGAGAGGGAAACCCTTTGTAAGTTTTCTCTTATTTAATATTCTTATTTGAACAACTACCAAACCCTAGACCCTTGACTAATATCTCCTCCAAGCATGAGTCAAATCCTTCCTCTTTCTGCACTGTCACTTCCGAATCATTTTCCAGCACTTCTTCCGATACTTTGTCTTCCGACACTTTGTTCTCTAGGTTAGGAAACCATAGAATATTAGGTCTTCTCTTATTTTCTATAAAGAGATCTCTTTTCACCTTTCTTTGGAGGCCTTGTGGATCTTAATGCATGATTGAATGAGATCGTTTATGTTGCTGCCCTTAACTGTTGTTTGTTAGCCTCACTCTCACATTAAAACCAATTCTAAGTCCAAATAATTAACTTAATTAAAATCATGAAAGTTAGGATTTAATCCTACCTTTCTAGTTTGAGTTTGTTCCTCATGGTTAGGAGTCAGTTTAGGCTTAGTTGGTTGAGAGATTCTCTCCAACTAGTTAGGCTCTTAGATTAGTGTGTTGTTGAGATATTGTCTCAACCAAGTTTGTTCAAGATAGATACACTATCTTGAGACAACTTCCTCATGTATTTATATGTATCATGAACATTATTTTAAGAATGAAATTCATGAGAATGAAAGAATACAGGAAATTCTCTCATGCCTTTTCAGCCATGTCTGGTTTTTTTATATTTCTGATATTTATTTTATGAATGTGAGTGTGTATTATTTGTTTATTAGTTTTCTTCATGTGGTATCAGAGCAGAAAATATCTACGGAGCCTATGTAAAGAGTGTTTAGCAGAGCCATCGTGAGAAGTCGCAAAGAAGATTTTTTATGCGTGTTACGAGTATAGAGCTCTATGGTTGACCAAAAAGTTTCTTCTGCTGCTTTAATGTGATCAACCCCAGCATATGCACGAAGACAATTATCAGAGCTGGACAGATTTCTCTACGGCTATAACAAATCCGGTGGTTTATCTCACCCTTTCAATCTCTTCGGTGTAGTTTCCAATCAACCTATCTGGCTTCTCCATTGCCAAGGTCCTCTCCACTTGTGCATGACAGAGCGAAGAATTGGCCGAGTATGTTCATACTGAAACCCCATTTTCCCTGTAAGAGCCTTTTTTGTTTTTGATTCATGTTATCTTCAAGCAATGCTGTTACGTATGTGAAACAAGAACACTGGTGAAAAAGCTGGGGAATTATACAGAACCCTATAAAAAGACGCTGATTTTTTACGAATTGATCATCCATTTATTATTATTTTTGGCAGGACCTTCTCGCTGATGGTGTAGTTCTCACTTTGCAATGGTGCTTTATTTTCTGTTCGAATTTGCTTCTGGATATGGATTGTTTGAGGCACATGGAATAGGTGAAATTAGCGCAGAGTTGCAACTTGAAGGCAAAAGCAAAGAGAAGGAGAAACACTGGAGCAGAATATTTGCACATTGTTTCAGAGTAACTGAAATAAAGACAAGGGGTGAATTTCTCAAATCTATGTCCAACGCAGTTGCAACAACAATTGAAATTTGTTCTTCCATGCTCCAAAAACTCTTTTCTGGAAATTTTTGAAAACTTGGGCGACCTAAAATTGGAGAATAGATTCAATCTCGTTTTATGGGTGGCACCAACACATTGGAATTCTCTGTGTATAGAGGATTGAATAGAGAGCTGAAAAACTGACTCTTATTCCTACTATTATAGTCTCACATTCCAATTCTACTCCAAGAAGACCTCAAAAGCCCATTCTCCGTAAACTTCTGCGTGGGTTCTTGTTGAGCCACCTTAAAGCCTTGAGCACCAACAAATGCCCACTCTAGTGTATAATCACCATCGTAAAGCCTGTGTGAATCCATTACAAAGGAGAAAATAGTGTGAAGAACCAGCGTTTAGAAGTAGCAACAATGCCAAAGACTCTTCCATGGCTCACGACAACATGTGGATCACTATGAATTTTTAAGCCAAAGAATGGATTTGTATAGAACTATGAGGATCTTGATACCACCATGGAGATCTACAATTTGGATCTAGCAAAGGAAATGTGTTTGGGATAGACCATGTCATGGTGGCCAGCTTTAAAAGACCTGTTATTATTCAACAATAGCAGTGTGGAAGAAGTTTCATATCATTATGTACTTTGCGTAATGAACCCCTTTTATTATACTCACTTTTGAGTGGAATGTTAAATTTAGCACATAAAAAAAATATATAAGAGCATGGCTTTATATAGGTTCATGCAAAAACTTGAGTTTTTGGCATGATTAAAAAAAAGGAGATGATAAAGTGATATCAAAAATTCATATAAGTTTAAAAGGGATGATAAAGTAAAGTTTTTCGAGGAATAAGGAGTATTTCTAATTCTTTATGTAATGGAGTAATAAGTGATTTTATGGAGTCATAAGGTGCATATTTTGTAAATTTGGAGCAATAAGTGAATTTGTTTGAACGAAAGTCATTATTGTAATCCAAAGTAATCTTTTACTTTGAGAGCGATTAAGTCACTACAGGTAGTTTTTTGAAGACAATTTGCTTCCAAATCTTGCAAGTGTGACATTCTCATTGAGAAGTTTCCACGACAAAATTGTGACATTGAAGAATAATGTACTCTAGTAATTAATAAAATCATAATTTTTGTGGTGCTTGTGTCCTAGATCCACCCAAAATTGAATAAGGGGATCTTAGGTACAACGTGTATAATGAATGCATGTGCATGACTTGCATTCAGATTATCTCTTTGTATTATGCTTAAACAACTACATGCACATAAGCAAGCTTACGTATAAGAACGCTTAATCAAGCTTCTGTAATCAAGCTTAAGTACACAAGCACGAAGCATCACATCATCAACTTGATAAGATAATCTTCCAAGCAAGCACATTTCACATCATGTAATCAAAGCAATCAAGTTAAGGATACTACAAAATCAAGCATTTCAAGCCAAGATGACATCAACATCATCGACACTTTTGTATCACTTGCAAATAAACATTATTGTATGGGTGCATTCTTAGTTGTAACCGACACCCTAATTTGAATTGTTAAGGTGATTACATTAAGTCAAGCAAGTCTTCAACTGAGTCATCAAGATTGAACTTGTCATTTTTCTCTTGGGTGCATTTTCGACAGTGTTCGACACCCTTCCTTTTTTAAAAATTAGCACATTCAGTGAGTACATTCATGAAAGAACCAAGTGTCAGTAATCAATCAAGCAAGTTCAAGCAAGCCATCTAGCAATAAATCATCATCAAACGAGTGTGAATTCTATTATTCTACTCTAGCAAGTGTTTAAAGCATCAACAATAAGAAATAGTACAAGTGAGCCTGAATTCAAAGTGAGCAAGCTAACATGGCGACACACATTCAACTATCCCAAATTCTTAACAATTTGATTTTATCATTAGTTGGCGACATGGTACAAATCAGCAAAGCAACTCCTGTTGATATTTCAATGAATCTACAACAAGCACATGAAATTATTGAGTTTCTTCAACTGGAGTCGCAACTTCAAAGAGTTGAGTTGCAACAGAAGAGTGATGTTTCTAAGTCTTTCATCCGTACAGATGAAGATAGGGAAGTTGATTCCAAGTCACTGATCCATCCAACTTCAAGTGTTGAAGTGGTCCCTAATCCAATTCAATTTTCTTCCAAACAAATCATCAAGCCATGGGAGGAAATCAAAGCTAATAGAAATTGACGAGGCTTAGGATATGTCAAATATGACGCCCAATTTCATATCCCAGATTATTCAAGGCCCATTTAGTTTGTCAATGCAAGGTTTCTTGCACAAATCACATCGGCTAGTTCTGAGAAAGTTAAAGACAAATAGAAATACACACAAACTGAAGTTTCAGTCAAACCAAATTGCCTTCATTGTCAAAGAACCGGTCATCTGGAAGATCAGTGTTTTGATCTCCATCCTTGTCACCATTGTGGCAAGTCAAATCATTCATCAACAATATGTAGCAAACAACAACAATCAAGAAGATTGAAGATCGATTATTCATGGATTGATCCTTGGGAATGGTCATCCATTGTCAGAAGATTGTATAAGTTTTACAATTGAATTCACTCACACATATTGCAGCTAACAATAAAAATGAAGATGGTACTCTCGTGCCGTTGAACAGGGGTGTACACCAGTGAACCACTTCTACACCTGAAGGGGGGAGTTCAGAAATAATTTGGAGAAGATTGTCTCTCCTTTCAACTAACAAAGGGGGGAAATGTCAATGAAATTGATAGTGGTTGTCAAACTGAAAGTCTCGATAACATCAACAAAGCAGCCAGTGGGAATTTTAATTAGCGAGTGAGCATCAACAAATTCGCCAGTGGGGGATCGACAACAAAGTCAGCAATGAGAAGTTTTCCAACACAACAAAAGCAACAATGATTTGTTTTTCAACGTCATTAGCTAGTGTGCGTTCTCTATATTTTGTCAATCGACAAAGGATGCTGATTGCAAACAAAGGATAGATGGAGCCTTTTGTAGCTTGGAACGTGATGGAGTTTTCAAGCAACATTCATTGATGAATCAAACATGATGCTGATTCATGGTCTCTTCATATTTTAGTTTCTTCAACATCCCGCTTTGGCAGTTTTTCAGGCAAATGTTTTTTTGAGGATCAACAATTTTAGCATGAGGACTTGGAGATGGTTCCTTGTTCTTATTTTGGACTTATCATTGAGGGGGGGAATGTCAGCCTCACTCTCACATTAAATACAACTCTAAGTCCAAATAATTAAATTAATTAAAATCATGAAATTTAGGATTTAATCCTACCTTTCTAGATTGAGTTTGTTCCTCATGGTTAGGAGTTAGTTTAGGCTTAGTTAGTTGAGAGATTCTCTCTAACTAGTTAGGCTCCTAGATTATTGTGTTGTTGAGATATTTCCTCAACCAATTTTGTTCAAGATAGATGCACTATCTTGAGACGTATCATAAACATTATTTTAAGAATGAAATTCATGAGAATGAAAGACTACAGGAAATTCTCTCATGCCTTTTCCGCCATGTCTGGTTTTGCTATATTTCTGATATTTATTTTATGAGTGTGAGTGTGTATTATTTGTTTATTAGTTTTCTTCATTGTTGAATCCACAAAAATTACCTTAACGAAGTATTCACATGTGCTGATAGAGACCCTAGAATATCCCTCATTTCTTTGCTTTCCTTTTCTTCCTTCTTTGTTAGATGAGGAGGCCTAACAACCCTTGTATATTAGCCCAAAACAGAGATATGGTTCAAATGTGTGGTTCTTGATTCCCTAGAGAATAGCCCTGTACCTTGATTTTCCTTCCTTGTCTCTTCGCTGCCATAACAGGCTTCTTATCCACCTTTACTCGATTTTCCTCCAATGCTCTAGTCACCCTTCTCTTTGCAGATTTCAGAGCTTGTGTTATATGTCCAAATTAGGAGTGGACAACCTCTATAAATAGAGGTATGTCCCTCCTTTCTCAAGATGACATGACTGTCCATTGGGCCAACTTGACTATCTTCAAGGCCGAATTGACAGTTGCATTATATTTCATATTTATTCATCGCCTTTGTTGCTTGTAGACTTCGTTGGTGCTAGGAGAGGATTTGACCATTCTTGGAATTATCTCCTTGACCTTGTATGATGAATTACATGATGTAACATTCCCTCAAAGGGTCTTTTCATAATTACATTTTGACTTTGACTCTCTAGAAGCACTTCAAAATGTGCTTAACCTATTTTCAATGAGAAAGAAACTCATTGACAAATAATACAAAAATAATTTCTCTTTTCTTGAATAAGTAAAAATATCAAAATTACATTTATGAAGACCAAACCTAGTTACATTTTCTCCAACACCCCTTGTTACCCCCCTGTTGCATCCAATGTGACGTACAACTCATCCTACTAGTTGTGGAAAGAATATAACACACACCGAACACGATATAACTTTAAGGCTCGATCTAGACTATATCTCAATCTAGCTTTAAGGATCCATTAGAGAAATTTTGAAGTCTAAAATGGGCTTCCTAACGAATATTATAAAATAATAGTGGAAATAATAAAATAATATTATATTATAACATCAAATTTTAGAGGGAAAAAAAGGAAAACATATTTTTTCAACTCATATTTCAAATTATCCCCCTACAATTTTACTCAAATTTTTAGCAAGGCCACTTGTTGGATGCATAATTTAATTTCTCATCCAAGGAGTACCCATGTTACATACTTTCGATGGGCCCTGCTACAGTAAAAATAAGAAATACATGAAAATCGTGACTGCAATCGTGTTTTTCATGTCTTTCTCATTTTTCGTGTTGCAGGGTCCATCGAAAATATGCAACATGGGTACTCCTTGTATGAGGAATTAAATTTTGCATCCAAGAAATGCTCCTGCTTGAAATTTGAGTAAAACCATAGCGAGATAAGTTGAAAATACGAGTTGAAAAAATAAATTTTTATTATTTTCATTTTTAATCTTTATACTTTTTTACTCCAAAAATGGTGAATCATCCCCCATGGTTGACATCATCATCTTGAATCTGGTTGGTTCTTATAAAGTTGATTTTGGTTGTAAATTTTTGTTTTAAGACCCATTTTTAACCTGAAAATTTCTCTCATGGTTTTAGCTTTAAGGGTCTATTGAGCCACATTTTTTAATTTCATGCCTACGTTGTATTGGTGGTAAATTTCAAAAAAATTGCTTAATCAAGCCTATTGTTCGAGTGAGGCACTAGCTTGATCGAGACCATTACTTGATCGAGTCAATAGCTCGATCGAACTCCTAGATAACCTCAGTTTACAGATGAGATCGATAGAGGGTTTGTTTCAACACTTGATCAATCTATCTTTAAGCCCTGAAATAGATCAATCGAGGTCTCAAACATTGCTTGATTGAGTGCTTAAAATGGCTCGATCAAGTTGTTTTTTTTTTCACCCAAAATGCGCCCTCGCTTGCCAAAAAGTGTAACCCAACTTCATGCATAGACCCCTTCATTTAAATATGTTTCAACCAAAGGGTTATCCATTTTAATCACACCTCAAAAAAAATTCCACAGCTGAAAAACACTTTTTTATGGTTGCGATAACACAATAGGGAATATTACAATGTTGTGCAAGAGAGAAGATGGAAATACTTTATGTTGCCACACCAACAAAAAATCCTTTCATATAGATTACCTCACAAAAATGTTGCAGAACTTATGAGTTATGTTACCCCAATCAACCTCAACTACATTGGATAATGAAGCTTCTCATTGAATTAATTACTTGTTAAAAATTATCAACACAACAATATTTCTACTTCTTCATGTACCAAGATTCATCACCATAACAATAGGGTCCATGCATTGATACACTTCCTTGCACTGATTCACACCTCATCCCTTGCAACATATCTCTAACTTGGGAAAACAACACTCATCTCCAACTTGAATAGATAGAATTCTAGCCAAATATCTAGAAAGACTACTCAAGGCTACTGCAACAGAAAGTGTTTCAAATGACTCTGATCCTTCGTCCAAGCTTCAACAAATTTTCTCTTCAAGACTTCACAATCATAATGAGCTCAATCAATCAATTCTTTGTAGCATGCAATTTCACACTTACATTTTGTAAGGTCCCTCGTTTTACAATACAATATAACAAGGCAACCGAACCCATCCATATGTTATTGAATGTTCAAGTACATGAAATACCACATGCACAGGCTATACCCATTCTTTTTCTTAGAAAACATTTTGAGACTGCCACGTGTTTTGATCAATGTAACCTCTATTTCTGCTATTAAGCTTTTCTCTTCCATTGCTCTAAGTTGTCTACTACTAGTGTCTACAATTCTATTGGAATTTCATTGTGCAAAGCATTTATGATATGAGAGGATTGATAAATTATTTATCAGATCAATTCTATGTACATTTTCCTTTTTAATCATGTGGAGTTTTTACTCTGGTCATGGATATGTCACACAAGTTACTACATGGTCTCAGCTCTATCACTCACACAATTGTGACACCACACCATGATCTGATATCTCAACAAAAAAAATGGAAGGCAATGTGATGCGAAGATGAGAGATGCAATTCTAAAGTGAGACCAGACTCAACCTAAAGAATGCCTAAACTGAAATGTGTATCCATCTAGACAAAAACAACTACACATCTAATATTACAAAGTATGTGAGGAGTTTGAATAAACTATGCATAAATAAAATATAAAATGAAATTAGAAAATATAATCACAATGGGAAAATAATTAATTGTAATTAAATCTTAATAATGAAAAATCCATAACTTTATCAATCATTCTCATAAGATTTATAATAATCCTCATTTATTTAAGAGCCATAAGAAGTTTAGCAAGTTTCATTTGAACTATGAATCTAACGTGTTGCAAAAATAAAAAGCACGGATGATGCAGGAGCATCCAGCTCCGAGGAAGACGCATGACCGCTGACTGACTCACAGAAGAACAGAAACGAGACCAAGATTTCAGGCTTGGGTGGACAGGTCACTAAGTTGGTTGTTGTCCTTTCTTTAATTATTGTTTGTTTCATTTTATTTCAGAACATTTTAAATTACAAGTTGTTTAGCTTAGGAAAGGAACAATGTTTAGTTAAAGTTTTGTTAAAAGAAACTAAATGAAAGTTACAGGATTCAGGTAGAACAGTTCCATAAGCAGTTATGCTTTCCATGTAATTGAAAAACAGAAAGAGAAGAGAAGGGGAGGTTCCCCTCTTTCAGAACGAGCGTAATAGACAGCAAGACAGAAAAAAAAGAAAGAAACCCTGTAACAGAGTTGTATTTTTTTTCACAAACTGCTACTATTTTCCATATGTTATATACAAACTTTATTGTGTATTTTAAGATTGAATTTGGAACAAAAAGACATTAACTGTAATAGGAATTGAAGGACGTTACAGTCACCTGGTTGAAATCTATTCGACAATCAGTATTGTACAGATAATCGATACATGAAGCAAGGAAAAGCGTTGTGGACACATAACTCCAGCAAACGATACAACAGAACTTTAAAAAGATAACAAGTATCAATAAGCTCATCACTGCTCTCATTTTCTTTTATAAAAATATTATAGACATTGTAAACAGAAAGTAAGTTTCGACTGCACAAAAAAAAGTCCGCCACGGGATTTGTGGACTAATATTGTATTAAATCATTTACAAACCCTTACACCTATCAAAGGACCAACGTCTATCCAAGGCCGAAACTACAAGTTATTGCCGGAGAAAACAGAGTCATAGAAATTATAAACGCCGGAAAAGACACGGCTGAGTCCATATAACGCCACAGGCAAACACTACGACTGTCAAAACCCTCCACAATCTACAGTGACACTAAAGAAATCTACAGCTACATTAACGATGGCGCAAACCCTACCCGTTTACGAAGAGAGGCAGGGTTGAGTGAAGCCGGAGGACGAACGAACCCAAAACCCTCGACAGCTAGCCACCAGGTCAACCTGCATCCAAAGCAAAGCAAGGTTAGACAGAACAAAATAACAGATCAGGGTTATAATAAAACCAGAGAGCTAAGAGTAATAGATGTGCAGCGTAATGGAGTCAAGAACTTACAAGTAAGCCGACCAGGAGACCGCCGAAACAACATTCCATAACCCTAACAGAACCAGGCACGAAGAACTGTGAGTGTTTGTTGCAGAAATTAGAGTGAAGTGAGTCAGGGAGTGTTAAGTTACCTTTGAGAGCGAGGAGGAATCCAGTAAAGTGGGAGCGCCGAAGTTGCAGACCACCTATACAGAAATCATACCTGAGTAATGGGAGCCGGAAGAACCAAACGTTAAAAAGTTCACACCAAGACCAGAACCTTACCATTGAATACAGGTGAAGAATAGCAGAACCCTGTGCGCTCAAGCAACTTGTTAACGCAGCAAAGAGAACCCGGAGCCATAGCTTATCACCACAAGCCGAAACAGGGTAAGACCCCAAGTTTGGACAGAGGGTAAGGTCCATCCAAAGACCAAGGAGCAGACCTGGTTCGAGCTCGGGAAGCGACGGTAAAAAAAAAAACAACAGAGTAACCCTCAGCTGAATGACAGAGAAAAATGACCCGAAAACATAGCAAATAGGAAGTCCATGCAGCTGAACGATTTCAGTAAAGAAAAGGTGTGCTATATAAGTGGCATTGCTGGTTTTCTTGCAAGGTACAAAGTGTGCCATCTTCGATAATCGGTCAACCACAACCATTACTGAATCAAAACCCCGTTGTGTCTTCGACAAACCCAAAACAAAATCCATGCTTACTAAATCCCATGGTCGGCTTGGAATTGGTAACGGCAAATAAAGACTAGTGTTCTGACTGTGACCCTTTGCCAGCTGACAAAATTTACATCTACTCACGTACCTCTGCACATCCCACTGCAATTTTGGCCAGAAATAAAAACGCCATACTTGAGCAATTGTTTTGTCTATGCCAAAATGCCCAGCCAGACCCCCACTGTGTTTTTCCTGTATAATGTTTTCCCGCATAGAACAGTTGGGAATACACAACTGCCCCCCTTTAAACAGCAATCCCTCTTGTAGATTATAGTCTAACCACATGCTATTATTTCTTAACAGAGGGTTTCGGCAAGCCTCGTAGGCCTCCTTAAATTCGGTATCGGTCTGGTACAGCTCCATCAAGTGCTCAAAACCTAGGACTTGCATCGTGCTTTCCTGTAGAAGCAATGTTCTTCTACTCAGTGCATCTGCCACCTTGTTTACTTGCCCACTAATGTGTTTTAGTACAAACGTAAAATTCTGCAGGTACTCGACCCAAGCTGCATGCTTATGGTTCAATTTATGCTGCTACATAATGTACTGCAATGCAGAGTTGTCTGTAAATAAAACAAACTCGCTACCTAACAAGTAATGTCGCCAATGCTTCAAGGCTTGTACAATTGCGTAAAATTCTTTGTCGTAGGTTGAGTATTTTTGCCTGCTCTCGTTTAGCTTTTCACTGAAATAAGCGACCGATCTGTCCTCCTGATTGAGGACTGCCCCAATGGCTATACCACTGGCATCACAACGAACTTGAAAAAGTTTGTTGAAGTTAGGCAGCCTCAATATCGGTCTTTCAGTAATCTTCTTCTTCAAAATCTGAAAACTACTTTCTGCTGCTTCAGTCCAGTGAAAAGGCTGATTTACCTTCTTGATCGTATCCAACATAGGTGCGCAAATCTCGCTGAAATTTCTGATAAACTTCCTATAAAAACTGGCTAGTCCATGGAAACTTCGGACTTCAAATAGACTCTTTGGAGAAGGCCAGCTAACTATAACTGCCACCTTTTCTGGGTCCATTTTTAGTTCATTTTCTGCAATGACAAATCCGAGATACACTAATTCTCGCTGAAGTCCGATATGACAAATGAAGGCTTATATGAGTGGCCGGTGATGCCATTCGGGTTAAGCAACGCTCCCAACACATTCATGCGCCTGATGAATGAAGTACTAAAGGAATTTAATGGTAAGTTTGTAATTGTTTACCTGGACGATATTTTGATTTTTAGCAAGACTAAAGAGGAGCATTTCAGGCATTTGCAGAGCGTGTTGAGGAAGCTGCAGCAAAACAAGCTGCTAATTAATCTGAAAATGTGTACTTTTTTTCATCGAGAATTAGTGTATCTGGGATTTGTCATTGCAGAAAATGAACTAAAAATGGACCCAGAAAAGGTGGCAGCTATAGTTAGCTGGCCTTCTCCAAAGAGTCTATTTGAAGTCCGAAGTTTCCACGGACTAGCCAGTTTTTATAGGAAGTTTATCAAAAATTTCAGCGAGATTTGCGCACCTATGTTGGATACGATCAAGAAGGTAAATCAGCCTTTTCACTGGACTGAAGCAGGAGAAAGTATTTTTCAGATTTTGAAGAAGAAGATTACTGAAAGACCAATATTGAGGCTGCCTAACTTCAACAAACTTTTTCAAGTTCGTTGTGATGCCAGTGGTACAGCCATTGGGGCAGTCCTCAGTCAGGAGGACAGACCGGTCGCTTATTTCAGTGAAAAGCTAAACGAGAGTAGGCAGAAATACTCAACCTACGACAAAGAATTTTATGCAATTGTACAAGCCTTGAAGCATTGGCGACATTACATGTTAGGTAGCGAGTTTGTTTTATTTACAGACAACTCTGCATTGCAGTACATTATGCAGCAGCATAAATTGAACCATAAGCATGCAGCTTGGGTCGAGTACCTGCAGAATTTTACGTTTGTACTAAAACACATTAGTGGGCAAGCAAACAAGGTGGAAGATGCACTGAGTAGAAGAACATTGCTTCTACAGGAAAGCACGATGCAAGTCCTAGGTTTTGAGCACTTGAAAGAGTTGTACCAGACCGATACCGAATTTAAGGAGGCCTACGAGGCTTGCCAAAACCCTCTGTTAAGAAATAACAGCATGTGGTTAGACTATAATCTACAGGAGGGATTGATGTTTAAAGGGGGGCAGTTGTGTATTCCCAACTGTTCTATGCGGGAAAACATTATACAGGAAAAACACAGTGGGGGTCTGGCTGGGCATTTTGGCATAGACAAAACAATTTCTCAAGTACGACATTTTTATTTCTGGCCAAAATTGCAGCGGGATGTGCAGAGGTACGTGAGTAGATGTAAAGTTTGTCAGCTGGCAAAGGGTCACAGTCAGAACACTGGTCTTTATTTGCCGTTACCGATTCCAAGCCGACCATGGGATTCAGTAAGCATGGATTTTGTTTTGGGTTTTCCGAAGACACAACGGGGTTTTCATTCAGTAGTGGTTGTGGTTGACCGATTCTCGAAGATGGCACACTTTGTACCTTGCAAGCAAACCAGCGATGCCACTTATATAGCACACCTTTTCTTTACTGAAATCGTTCGGCTGCATGGACTTCCAATTTGCAGATTCAAAGCAGATTTGAGTGATCACATGGGCCTGTAGAGTGATCACGTGGTACATCGTCCACGTCACCATAGGGTTGGGCCATCAAAAGTGGTATCAGAGCCAAGTTTGTTGAGTAGGACGAAATGGAGGTTGGCAGAAGAGGAAGAGGAAGAGGAAGGGGAAGAGTCTGAAGGGTAGCAGAAGAGGGACTCCGTGAGGAGCTCCATGTCTTGCGAGAATGATTAGAAGCAGTAGAAGCTTGGGGAAGGAGAAACCCAGCAGATGACAGTGATGAAGATGTGGCAGAACCTGAAGATGAATTTGAGGGGGTGACACCGGAATTTCGACTGTTGAAGTCAATCTTGATGTCGAGTCATAAACCAAAACATGAGCTGTCTACTTATGACGGAAGTTTGTCTGCAAACGTGTTATTGGATTGGTTCAGTGAAGTCAACAAATATTTCGAGTTCGAGGAAACTGGTGAAGATAAACAGGTGAAGTTCGCCGCCACCAAGCTGAAAGGACATGCGTCCTTGTGGTGGGACAGCATTCAGGCGGAGAGGAAGAGGCTTAACAAATAGCCTATAAAGAAATGGTCTAGAATAGGCCAAACTGAAAGAAAAATTCCTGCCGAAAGATTACCAGATTATGTTGTACGGGAAGGTACGGAACTTGAAACAAAGGGGAATGACTGTTAAAGAATTTACAGAGGAGTTCTATAAGTTGAATTTACGAGTAGGATATGTGGAAGACACCCCGGAGAAAACAGCCAGATTTGTGAATGGCTTGAGGGGGGAAATCCTGGATGAAATCAGTACCTTTCACCCCAGACATTGGATGAAGCCTATCAGTTTGCACTGAAGGCAGAGGAGAAAATTAACCGGAAGCAGAATGCCAGGAGAGGAGGTGGAACTGGCAGGGGGAAAGGTAAAATGTTTGGAAGAGGCCGAGGTACAGGTTCAAGTGAAGAAGGCAGCAGCTCTAAGTCTGCTGGAACAGCAGAAAAAGACAGTAGCACTAGAGGAGGACGACCACCTCAGCGAGGGAGAGGAAATGGTCGGGGCAGGGGAACTGTCTAGTGCTACCGCTGCCACAAATTGGGACACAAGTCGTATGACTGTCCTGAAGGTGAACCACCAGGTGGAAGAGGAGCTTATGTTGCTCAGTCGGAGGATGCTGAAGCAACACCTCAGGAAGCAAAAAAAGCACCGGAGACAGGTGAGGCTTTGGTGTTGAATAAGGTGCTGTTGAAACCAGTAAAAGAGGTTGCAGAACCGGATCAGCGAAAGGCTTTGTTCCGAACGGTCTGCAAGTCACAGGGTAAATGCTGTAAACTGATCATTGACAGTGGGAGTACCGACAATTTAGTGGCTGTGGAAATGGTAGAAAAGCTGGGATTAAAACAATTAAAGCACCCTACTCCTTACAAAGTGTCCTGGCTGCAGAAAGGACATCAGCTGTTAGTTGACGAGCAATGTGAGGTGGAATTTCAGATTGGCAGATACGAGGATAAGATCCTTTGCGATGTCATGCCAATGGATGTCTGTCACCTACTGTTGGGACGACCTTGGCAGTTTGATAGAAGTGCAGTTCATGATGGAAAGACGAATTGCTATAAGTTTATTAAAGATGGGATCAAGCACATGCTTGTACCCATCAAGGAGAAGAATACAGCAGAAACCAGTGGGGTGAAGGCATTGCTGATGGGCAGAAAGGAATTTGTAAAATAGATTGAGGACAATGAAATAAATTTTGCTGTCATAAGAAGACCAAAGGCAGTAGTACTACATACACAGATATCAAATTTTCCCGAAGAAGTTCAGAAGTTGCTACAGGACTTTGGAGACATTGTGGTGGATGATCTTCCAGATGAATTACCACCAAGGAGAGGTATTAGTCACTGTATTGACTTTATACCAGGGGCAAGCCTGCCGAATAAAGCAGCTTATCGTATGAGTCCTAAAGACCATGAGGAAATCAGGAAACAGGTCCAGGAGTTATTGGACAAAGGCTTGATTCGAGAAAGCATGAGCCCCTGTGCAATACCAACCATTTTGGCTCCAAAGAAGGGAGGAGAATGGCGAATGTGCACCGACTCCAGAGCCATAAACAAGATTACTGTCAGGTACAGGTTTCCCTTACCAATAATGGACGATATGATGGATTACCTGAGCGGGGCAGCTTATTTCTCGAAAAATGACCTGAAAAGTGGATACCACCAAATTCGAATTCGAGAAGGAGATGAGTGGAAGACAGCTTTCAAGACAAATGAAGGCTTATATGAGTGGCTGGTGATGTCATTCGGGTTAAGCAATGCTCCCAGCACATTCATGCGCCTAATGAATGAAGTACTAAAGGAATTTAATGGTAAGTTTGTAATTGTTTACCTGGACGATATTTTGATTTTTAGCAAGACTAAAGAGGAGCATTTCAGGCATTTGCAGAGCGTGTTGAGGAAGCTGCAGCAAAACAAGCTGCTAATTAATCTGAAAATGTGTACTTTTTTTCAGCGAGAATTAGTGTATCTGGGATTTGTCATTGCAGAAAATGAACTAAAAATGGACCCAGAAAAGGTGGTAGCTATAGTTAGCTGGCCTTCTCCAAAGAGCCTATTTGAAGTCCGAAGTTTCCACGGACTAGCCAGTTTTTATAGGAAGTTTATCAAAAATTTCAGCGAGATTTGTGCACCTATGTTGGATACGATCAAGAAGGTAAATCAGCCTTTTCACTGGATTGAAGCAGCAGAAAGTAGTTTTCAGATTTTGAAGAAGAAGATTACTGAAAGACCGATATTGAGGCTGCCTGACTTCAACAAACTTTTTCAAGTTCATTGTGATGCCAGTGGTACAGCCATTGGGGCAGTCCTCAGTCAGGAGGACAGACCGGTCGCTTATTTCAGTGAAAAGCTAAACGAGAGCAGGCAGAAATACTCAACCTACAACAAAGAATTTTACGCAATTGTACAAGCCTTGAAGCATTGGCGACATTACTTGTTAGGTAGCGAGTTTGTTTTATTGACAAACAACTCTGCATTGCAGTACATTATGCAGCAGCATAAATTGAACCATAAGCATGCATCTTGGGTCGAGTACCTGCAGAATTTTACGTTTGTACTAAAACACATTAGTGGGCAAGCAAACAAGGTGGCAGATGCACTGAGTAGAAGAACATTGCTTCTACAGGAAAGCACGATGCAAGTCCTAGGTTTTGAGCACTTGAAGGAGCTGTACCAAACCGATACCGAATTTAAGGAGGCCTACGAGGCTTGCCAAAACACTCTATTAAGAAATAACAGCATGTGGTTAGACTATAATCTACAGGAGGGATTGTTGTTTAGAGGGGGGCAGTTGTGTATTCCCAACTATTCTATGCGGGAAAACATTATAAAGGAAAAACACAGTGGGGGTCTGGTTGGGCATTTTGGCATAGACAAAACAATTGCTAAAGTACGACATTTTTATTTCTGGCCAAAATTGCAGTGGGATGTGCAGAGGTACGTGAGTAGATGTAAAGTTTGTTAGCTGGCAAAGGGTCATAGTCAGAACACTGGTCTTTATTTGCCGTTACCGATTCCAAGCCGACCATGGGATTCAGTAAGCATGGATTTTGTTTTGGGTTTGCCGAAGACACAACGGGGTTTTGATTCAGTAGTGGTTGTGGGTGACCGATTCTCGAAGATGGCACACTTTGTACCTTGCAAGAAAACCAGCGATGCCACTTATATAGCACACCTTTTCTTTACTGAAATCATTCGGCTGCATGGACTTCCAAGATCCATTATCTCTGATAGGGATGTAAAGTTTACTGGTCATTTTTGGAGAACTCTGTGGAAAAAGCTGAATACCCAGTTGAAGTTCAGCTCCGCCTATCATCCACAGACTGATGGTCAGACGGAAGTAGTCAACAGAAGTCTGGGAAACTTACTTCAAAGTTTAACAGGTGAAAATTCCTGGACATGGCACCATGTACTTGCTCAAGCGGAATTCGCATACAACGATTCACCTAACCGCAGCACTGGTTACAGTCCGTTCCGGATTTTATACGGCATGCATCTGCGAGGAGTGCATGAATTACGAGATCTGAGAAAACTCGAGAAACGGAGTGCTGATGGGGAAGATTTCACTCAAGCGATGAGCAATTTACATGAGCAGGTCAAGCTGAAGCTTCAAGACAGTGGTCAAAGGTATAAACAGTAAGCTGATACAAAGCGTCGGGAAGTTAAGTTTAACGTCGGGGATGAAGTCCTTGCGTATTTACGTAAGGAAAGGTTTCCAAAACGGGAATACAACAAATTAAAATTCAAGAAGATCGGTCCCTGCAAAATCATCCGAAAATTTTCTGCAAACGCTTATGAGTTACAGCTGCCACCCGGGATTGGTGTTTCTCCCATTTTTAATGTGGCAGATCTGTTTCCCTATATCGCTGATTCAGAGAGTGATGCAGCAGCCACAACACCGCGGGACACCAGCTATGGAGAACATTCATGGACGAGACAGTTGCCAATGGCACCACCCCTTGAGATTGAAAGAATTCTGGATACACAGGTAGCTAGGCGCACATGCAGGAAGGAATATCTGCGATATTTGGTCAAGTGGAAGAACTGTCCAATAGAGGACAGTTCTTGGCTCAACGCAACGCAGATACAAAAAGCGGGCTACTCTGTTGACGACCTCATGGAATGGAGGCATGACTTTTTACCACCTCGGGAGCCTGATGTAGGAGCATCCAGCTCCGAGGAAGACGCATGACCGCTGACTGACTCACAGAAGAAGAACAGAAACGAGACCAAGATTTCAGGCTTGGGTGGACAGGTCACTAAGTTTCTTGTTGTCCTTTCTTTAATTATTGTTTGTTTCATTTTATTTCAGAACATTTTAAATTACAAGTTGTTTAGCTTAGGAAAGGAATAATGTTTAGTTAAAGTTTTGTTAAAAGAAACTAAATGACAGTTACAGGATTCAGGTAGAACAGTTCCATAAGCAGTTATGCTTTCAATGTAATTGAAAAACAGAAAGAGAAGAGAAGCGGAGGTTCCCCTCTTTCAGAACGAGAGTAATAGACAGCAAGACAGAAAAA